>JAWPHD010004172.1:0-195168 GCA_037043455.1 Cyrtodaria siliqua | reverse complement strand
GTCAGCAACCTTTTGACTTTTTAATCCTTTTTCTTTGTGACGGTGTTAGCACACTTTATTCAAGTAGTGATTGTAGTTTATCACTAGGGATAGTTACCATTCCTTTTCCGAATAGTTTACCGATTACAGTACTCGCCAGGCCACTCAGTACTCCTGTTGCTAGTGGTGCTAATACTTTCGGAGAGAGTCTAGCAACTATCGGTAATATTGTTTTAGTCAACAAACCGGCTAATGCTCCCAAAAACCCTCCTTTTTTGGACTGAGCTTTCATTTGCGATTTTGATGTATTCACATCCAATCCATGTCCGTTGGATTTAGCTTTGTTAATATTGTTAATCTGAGAAGCAGTCAACAACAAAGGAAAATCCCTAATTAGTTGATTATTTTTTAGCCTGAGCGTTAATTCACTTTTATTTTCAACTTTTGTTGTCTTTGCCAGACTTCGTTTCTGGCCATCTGTTTATTCTATCGAATACTTTACGTAAGTCATATTAATGCTACAGCCGTTTGGCTAGAGGATAAGCTGTAGCTTAGACTACCACCAATTCATTTCCGACAGTATCAATAACTACATCTTCTTCATAGAGAACCAGAGCATAAACTTTATAAGGAGCCCCCGGGGTATATTTAGCTTATATCTCAAACTTAGTTGTTTTGGATCAATACTAACCCTCATTTCCCTTGTAACTTAAATCGAAATATATCATTCCGAAAAGAGTTTTAAAATTACTCGCGTTTTGTAAAGTTCCAGTGTTTTTATCATTTTGCTTGTAAGAATAATTAATAACATCTCTGAATATTCTTATGATTTTAGCATAACTACATTCGGTTTCTGAATAATAAACTCCATTTCCGACTTCCAATCTAGCTGATTGTAAATAGCAATTAGTATTATCAGCATAGTATCCAAAAGATGAGGATTTTGTGTCTGAGAAGAACACTTGTCTGACCTTTGCAGATAAAAAAAAAAGCATGGTTTGAACATTTAACTCCAGCCGTTATTCTAAAAACGGATTCAGTTATTTGAGAACTTCCGCTTTCTTGTATCATTTCACGAAGATAAGTCCATTTTGTTGATGTCATATGATTTGACATAACATAAGCCAAACCATCTGAGTTAAATATCATTTTAGGTATCCACAAAACCAATTTATTAATAACCACCCGGCCATCATCACCAGCAGCTTTGAAAATTAGCATCATCAGACGCCAGTTGCAAGTTAATCTGAATTTGACCTGGAGGCAGCATGTTTGTTTCCAAACCTTCAAAGAAGGAATATTTGTTTAATGGAATTATAGAATCAACTTTTTGATAAGTTATGATTTAAAACATGGCGAGCTGCAAATCCTAAATTATAACCAGCTTGACCATCTCGAGATTCTGCCACAGCTGTGGTATCTAAATAAAAGTATTCATTTGTTCCGGTTGTTTTTGTATAATCACCAGACATTTCAAGGAAGATTTTGACATTAACAAGTCTGTGAAGGTTATTTCCACCATAAACTGTTTTTCCATTTTGCTTTTCTTGCATTTGATCAATTAATGAAGCTGCATCCTTAATTAGAGCAATTTCATCGGCGGCTGCAAAAGCGACTCCATCAGCAAACTTGTTTACTCGAAAACTTATTACAAAATAAGCGTTATACCAATCAAAGTAAAAACTTCTATGATTTAACGTAAATTGATAGCCACTTTTCATTTGTCTGGTATTATTTCCAGGTCTGGTTATGGGGGTATCTAACTGAACAGGTACATGTTCATATCTAGTATTATATTTATCATTTCGAAACATCTATGTATACTAGTAATTAGATTAAATTAATCGTTTGATTCTTGCACGAATTCCTCTTCCGGATTGTAATCTGCTAATCTTTGCATTGACATATTCTTCAATTATATTATCAGCTACAACTTTAGCTACATCTTTTGTGGCATCTTTTGTAAGTTCTTTTAAAATTATCTCACCTTTTGGTTTAGGTTTAATAACCGAAACTATTTTATCAGCAGCCATTTTTTTACTTCATCTCGTTTTTTAGAACCACTTTCTATGATTTGTTTACCAGCAGTTTCTAATGCTTTCTTGCCTGCTGTTTTTACAGACTCACTGAATATTTTTGATCCAACTTTTGAGAAAATGTCAAATATACCAGCTCCAGTTAATCGATCAACTTGAGTATATGTTCCCGTGCTGGTGTCATAAACTTTTTTTAAACGCTTCATATAACATATGTTAGATAAAACATAAGTTACTCAACCTGTATTACATTAATTCTTTCAAAACAATCTAAATGAGGTGTAAACTCCATTAAGATTAATAATTTTACCGGAGAAATCAGTTTATATGTAAATATTAATACTGTTAATGATCGTTTTGTTTACTCCACAGAACCCGACTCTTATCGGTTCATCTCTGAAAGGATATAACCTCGTAAGGTCGGTTGTACTTATTTCATAAATAACATCCCCATATGATCCATCAACAATAGAATTACTTAACAAATCACAATGAATATATAAGGTATCAATAGAATTTATTATGTTTAGTACTACTGCCCCAAATTTTGTTTCTCTAATAACCGCATCTTTGTCAAACCCAATCAAAGTGTGAAAGTTTGATTCTCTCAAATCAAGTATGAAATTATTATGAATGGTAACTAAACATTTGAAACCTGATAAATCAAATTCAATTCTTATCGGGACAGGTGAGTCTTCCGTTAAATCACCATTTACAGTCAATGTTTCTTTTATATAATTATCGATATCGGCACAACTGTAATTTCCATTTGTAAAAATAACACTTTTCCAATCAGTTCCATTGCGATACCTTATCACTTTGTTATTAAAATCCTCACTAATATTATACAATGAGTAAGTCATAGAATTAATCTTATTGAGTCCAATACCATACTGTTTGTTCTTGTCCAATAGTAATGGTCTGTCAAATACAGTTGTAAAATTACTTGGTGTATTTGAGCTATTAATTATTGAAGCTTTTTCTTATGATAATTCGATTTTTTGTTCCATATAATATAAGTAGATAAAATCAATTACCTATGTAAACATTTTAAAACTAGATTTTTCAAAATTAAAAACTTGTGTAGTGCCACGTCGTATGTTTAATCCTATATAAAGTATGTTGTTTTTTGTTAGATCTTATTCAAATATTTCTTTCAATATTCCTTTGTTTTTTTCTATTGTCGGATATAAGAACTTCTCCTGACCGCTAACAGTACCCAAATAAATATTGTCTGCGTTCCCCCCTGTGTAAGTAAACTCTATTTCAAATTTATAGCGCCCGGATTTTCTAATGGTTATCCTCCCAGTAGTACTTAAAGTAAAATATGGATCAGTGCCTATAAATGGATTTGTAACTAAAGTAAACGGTTCAAGAAGAGCTGATGAATGGTTCTTTGAAGTGGTTTTCGTGTCGGGAATGACGCATAACAACATCATCTGTCATGATGCTTATTCCATCTATTGTTGCTTCAAACAATGGAATCCAGCTTGCATTGTCTACATTTGCTTCCAACCTATCAATTATACCAAGAAGTGCTGTGTGCCGAATATCAGACTTTTGATTAAACTGTTTCAATAAAGCTATTTCTTTGTCAAAAGCTTTGCTTCTTTCATCCTGGGCAGCTCTCATTTGTCTTGAAACACCATCAATAGCAGTTAAGAGTTCATTTTTGCCAACCATTTTGTTCCAATCAGCCTCTAGTGACTTACCGTCAACCATTTTCTTTTTGATATCTTGACACTCTCTGTTGATATTGTCAACGTTGGTGTTTATCTGTTCATTTGATATTTTAATTTGAGTTATTTCAGTAGTAAAAGCAGTTCTCATTTGTGTTGTAGCATCAGCAATAGCAGCTTCAAGTGCATTGTTATCAACCATTTGTCGATGGATTTCTTTAATTCGCCCATTAATACTGTCAACACCAACTTGCATTTTTTAACCTAACTTTGTATAGAGCTCGCTATCATCTTCCAATCCATCTTCTTTCTTTTCTAACTCTTTTAACGTATCACCCAGAAGTTTTATTTCATCTTTCAAACCATTTTGAATGTCAATAATTGTTTCGCGGTTTGTCTATAATTGTTTTTGTATCAGGCTTATTTTGTCACCAACACCTGTGGTCAAATGTTTCATCATGTCTGGAATGTTATCAATATTAAAATCACGTATGATCTTTGATAGTCTTCTTACAGTCAATTGCTTTGTTGCCACATCATCTGCTTTTTCTGGATTGCCAACATTGATAATTCTAGTTTTATCCATGTCAAGATCACTTCTCAGAATATTTCCCTGGTTCTTGCCCTTGTGAAGATAATTAAACAAATGTTTCTGTTTTACATACTCAGACAACACAATACGCAAATTTGTAATATTAACAACGCCTGAACTAGTTTCCTCGCTTCCAAGATAATTAAAAAGTCCCATTATATATAATAGATTAAATTTCACCGTTAAAGTTACGCTTTACTAACTTCCTAGGACGATCAAGATATAGAAAGTCATACTGTTTGTCAGTTGCTTTTCTGTACTGCTCTTTGCTAACACCTTGTTCGTTGGAAAGCATACCCAACTCACGATTAACAGGAGTTGCAAAGAGATGTAATGAGAACAGTTCAAACAAATGTCTTTGGGAGTTTTGTAGTAGGATTCAGTGCAAAATAAAAACAAATCTGCGACAAGTGGTGCACAATTCGTACCCATAGGGATACAAACAATTTGTTTATAAACGGTGGTTCCATATCCACGGTAGAGAACCTAGACGGTTACTAGCGGAAATAAAACAGCGTCCCGTGATACTAGCCGATTGTTTTACGGTTACTAGCGGATAAATAACTGGGAAGAATTGTAAGTAGTTCGTCATAAAGTAGTATTTTTGAAATAACTATTCGTTTTTCGAAAAACACTTGCTTCTACGGAACGCTAGATATATTTAACTAATTAGATAATTATAAGTTTGTTCCCAAACAGAAGCTTTTATTACGATATAACTGAAATAGTATACGAAAATGCTGGACATTTGACAGATTATTGCAGTTTACCTTTAATTATATCTAATACTTACGCGTTACAGCACAGATTAGTATGCAAATAGTTAATATATAGTTAATTAATCTTGGAATATAGTTGATATGCAATGGGCGTAAATTGTATACCAAAAATGATGTGTTTTATAGGAATATGTGGGCTACGGTTACTGTAAAAATCACTATAAAAACAGGCACCGGTTACTATACGCATTTTAAAAAATTACAATGGGAGATAGCATTAACTTATAAATTACCCCCCGTCTAGCATTACCAGCGCTTTCTCCTGTTGTTAACCTGGCCCTGAGTATTTATTGTATTTTATGTATTTTCAAAAGAATTTCTTGCCTAAATAAGTCTGTATACGTGTGATTTCAAACAATGTGCCTTTGAATAAGAGTTGAAAGGGTATTTTTCTGTATAAAATATTCGTTTTAAACAAATTTGAATAGAAACAATAGACGTTGGACTCCAAATGTGCCCTTGACCTTTGACCAGGTTTCCGAGTAATGGCTGGGACACGGAAAAAAAAGAAGTTTTTTTACCTTTGACCTCCAAGTGTGACCTTGGGGTGGGAACCTAATTCTTGCTCGCGACACTCCTGAAGTTTGACGTATCCCTTCAATAGTTTCCGAGTAATAGCTGAGACACGATTTCGGACGGACGCACGCACGTACAGTGCGATTATAATATACCCCGAATTATAATATGCCTCCAATATGACTCCGAGCCTGCAATGGTTTATAATGGTTTATAATTTTATATTAAAATAACAAACTGATATATATATAGAGATAAAACAGAGATGAACCAACTGGTTGGACCTGGTTTCAATCGGAACTGTCTCACAATTTCCGATGCTCTGCGGAAATTAGCGAATTTGTACGCTTTGACCT
The DNA here is from genome assembly GCA_037043455.1 of Cyrtodaria siliqua. Taxonomy (NCBI): domain Eukaryota; kingdom Metazoa; phylum Mollusca; class Bivalvia; order Adapedonta; family Hiatellidae; genus Cyrtodaria; species Cyrtodaria siliqua. Next base: position 189,231 of record JAWPHD010004172.1, on the reverse strand, counting down.
GGTTTTCATTCGCAACATCTCGATCACTTCTTCGAAATGACGGGATTGCCCAATTTTGTACGATTACTAAAATAATATAAATATATTTATATGAAATGTAGGGGCTCATGCATTGGTCCGAGAGCGTAAATTTGAACGAATAATTGCAATGTTGAGTGATGCACCTATTGACAGCAAGGCGTCATTCATATCAAGAAGAAGTTCCACTATCGTTTTTATCTGAAACATTTGCGTTTGCACACTGCTGATAGCGTAGACATATTTCGAATTTCTCCAATCATTTCCACCCTCCTTTAGAAAAAATTTCAAAGCCATTCGTTGTTTCAGGTAAAGCATTCGTAAGTCCTTGATTCGTAATGACACCAAATTAACTAAATGTCCTAGCCGTTCCATTTTGTCTTCATTTGAAAAACTTTCCCATTTATTTGCTGTCTCTTCGGTCAAATTCATTTCCTGTTCAAATCGGCCCTTTAAATGTGCTAGTGATTCATCCTCTTCGTGACCAAAGAGATCCTGGTCGCCATTATCCTTATTCAATCCAGGCGCTACTTTTTTACCATCAAAGCTAAGGACATAGGTCTTATGTGTTCGTTTCATATCAAGAGCTTGATTAATTACACCTGGTGGAATTTCTTTTGGAATGTAAAGTCCAACAATGTCATAGGCAGCAACACGTTTTTTGATGGAACACCATAATTTATTGAAGTGTTCGGAGGAAAATATTGCCCACGTTTTTTATTGTTTCTGAGCGACGTTACCACTGGATTTAATTCCACTCATAAACCGCAGTGCCTTTCCGTGACAGAGTTTATACAAGACTTTCCAAAATGTCCAACACTCTTCAGAATACATCATGTTTGATGTGTTGTCAAGTGAGTACCATCTCACTACATCCAAGAAGAGCAGGAGTGTTATGTTTGTGAAGGGCAACTTATCTAAACTAACCAATCTGATGTAGTTATAAAAATCCCCCAGTAGACCAGCCTGTTTTACTTTGTGCAAAACAGAAGGAAGGATAGCGCACATTTCCTCAATAATGTCCTCCTCTACACCGTTATCGAAAAGCCTCCGTCTTGGCCCCTTCAGAGGTGGTTTGAACTTAAAGGATACCACTGGATGGACTTACAGTATCGCATACCTCAAATGATGGTGTGGACACTTCCGAGACGTCCGTACCTTTTAGCTTCTTTGGCCGATTTAACCATAGATTACGTTTAGTTTTTCTTTTCCGGAAGCTAAAATGTGGAAAAAATCGTATAGTAACCGGTGCATTGTTTTCAGAAGATAACCGGTGCCTAAATTTTAACGCTTTTTAACAACTTCCATCAGCATCCGTAGCCGACAAAAATCATTTTTATCCCATTTAATTACTGCCTACAGTGCTTTTTTAAAATAAATTTAATACCATTCTGCAGCAGAAATCTTGTTTTCCATAGTAGCAAGAGAAAAAATACTATTACTGCACTTTAAATTTGCAAAAGCTTTCAAAACGTATCACAGATAGTGCGGGCAGTAGCATAAGTGAGTACTTTGGATTACTTCGTGTAAAGCTCCATTAACGTATTTAGAAAATGGTATGCATCAGTATGTTCATTAAGCATTCTTATGTTCCGTGCACAAGAAGTTATAGTACGCTTACGCATGCTGTTGATGAATTTTACTGTTTTGTGGTGCATGATCCATTTTAAAACTGTAAACATGTTCCGCTAGTAACCGTAAAACAGTCCGCTAGTATCACGGGGCGCTGATTTAATTCCGCTAGTAACCGTCTAGGTTCTCCACCGTGATATCTGACGAAAATATTATCTAATAGGAAGATGAGTGCTTCACAAACTTTATAGCAAGTCCACATAGTATAATTGTCTAAACTGCCGTTAGTAAAAAACGCTTTAATCTTAGTATATGCCAAAAATGTAGTATCTTCTCAAGCGAATGTGTTTTCAATAAGAGAAATTAGCTTGTCTTTGATACGATGATGTGGTAAAGTTGTATATAGTGTAGAGAAATCATAAGTGTTTATACTTTTTAAGTTATAGCCAAGGCTAGGTTGTAGTTTAAAGTGTGACGGGCGATACAATTAGCCATAATCAGGGGTCAGCTAAAAGTAAACGGACAGACAGACTGACAAGGCATTGACATAATACGTGTGCAAATATATCAAGGTCATTTTCAGTTCTTTTGTTAGGACCATGTGGCCATCATGTAGATGTTAGTCTGTATGAAGTTTGAAGTTTTAACGTTGTTTAATATTTGTTATTATGTGAAAAATTAACTACTTTAAAATTAACTGAGTGTGAAAAACAGGTCAGGTTATTCAGTTTGACCTACTTACAGTATGAACATGTTACGTCAGAAAAAATGTTTCTGAGTTACTTGTCCTGCCTATATTTGAATGGTCATATTGATAAAGAATTTATCTGAATTTCTACTCATCCTGCATCAATAAGCATTCGTCATGACGAGAGAACGTGGCCTGATGTATGTGTATCACGTACGTTTATTAAAGGTTAAAAGCTGTATGGCAGATGTATGTGTGAGAAATGGATTAAATGAATAAAACAGTTTAATGTCATTCATATTGACCTTCTAATAGTAGGATCCTGTTGCTGCCATGTAGATGTAACCATGTATGAAGTATATAAAAGTTGTATGGCTTCAAGTAAGTTTTCATATCTCAGTAATGGACTTCATATCAAATGCTTCAATATAAAACCACAATGTAAATGAGGGGTAAAACATAGGTGAAGGTCATCGACATTGACCTATTTTAGCTAGGAACATTCAGTTGTCATGAAGATGTAAACATGTGTGAAGTTATAACCTTTGTGGTGAAATGAAATTAACACCTTGAACGTAAAACTTAAATGTGAGTACGAACGGACAAGGGTAACACTATAATATTTGCCTGATTCACTTTCGTGGCAAGGCATAAGTATTTTAATATGAAAATAAAGTCAAACATATTTAAGAAACAAGAAATGTCGCTGTAAGTGACAAATTTCTCCATAGTGGTTTTGACCTTTGACCTCTAAATCAGTGTGACCTTGACCTTAGAACCAAGGACATGGATTCTGCGCGTGACATGTCGTCTTGTTGTGGTAAGCACTTGTGTCAAGTTATTTGAAAATCCGTCCAGGAATGTCAGAGTTATTGATCGGACACGATTGTACGGACTAACTGACGGGCGGTGGGTGCGACTACTATATGCCGCCCTGCGGGGGCATACAATGTATTCCACACTTAATAACATCTCCTCATCATGTACTTCTAAAAGTGAAAGAAACTTCCAACATTGTCTTTTGCCCAATATAAAAACGGTAAATTTGGCTGACTTCTATCAACCAACATATAGCTTGGTATCAATTTTAATTTTGTATATTCTGTCTAGTCTTTCCAATTACATGTAAGGTGCTGTGTTACTATAAATAACAATCGGGCAGCACTCAGTAAATGTGTATCAGGTTAGACCTGGAGGTGCTGGTAGTGATGAGCTTTACATACAGAATATTGTTAGCTCCCAAACTTTAGAAGCTGTCATTAGATGATGAACTATTATTCTGAAAAGGCAAATAAAACACAACATGAGTAATTATGTGAAATAATCAATAATCTGTGAGAATCATAGCTCATTGTTTCACTGAACCATATTTCTTTTTTTTTAATCTAGAGTCAAATATTGATACTGTCAGAAATATAGTACATGCTTACTTACTGAAAGAAAACACCAACAGTATCCAGGCAATGATGTCAGAGTTTGCTCGGCATGTTTTACTAAGACATACTGAGATGTTTTCACAGTAAGTTTCATGTAATGATATTTGAAACTAGAAATACACCTGTGCACATTAATGTCCCTAATGTAAGGTATCAGTCATACATGTACTGATGATTCTTCATAACAAGTATCAAGTGAATCTGTTGAAAAGTTTAGGAAGAGTAGTCCGGACAAGATAGACTGACAAGGGCCACACTATATACCCCTAGATTCCACACCTAATATATTGACGGAGCATAATTAAAAGAATAAAGTAAAAGATGACAACGGACAATGCATCGTCTCTTAATTTAGCATACTAGTAAATATATGTAGGCATCCATGGCCGGGATAATAAAGATGACTCGACTAAAACTTTCTCGTCTCTCATCGCTACGGGTTTGAATTCCACTGGGAGCTCAACTTGTCAAGTGAGAAAGTGTTGGTTCTTACGGATGGCGGGAGGTATACAGTACTAGTTCTAAACAGAAAAAAACACGCAGCTTCAAAACGGTCTCTCAACATCCCCATCTCTGGTGGAAATCTCCATCTCGGGTGGAAGAGTTCATTTACATGTAGATATTACACAATCTGAAACATTAATTCAAGAATTTAAATTTGTTTTGCATGCTATTTCTGCTGTACATACTACTACAATAGTACTCAACATATTTAGTAAAATGTAAACAATTTTTCAGTACATGAATAGATAAATACGGAAATCCATATATTGTGTATGCACAGGAAACATGGGAATATGCTGGCACACAATGAGACGCCCATCTCAGTATACGTACCTATTTTCCGAAGTGATTTTAATGTTAATGACGGTAGTCTGTAGGTCATAGTGTAATGGTTATCATGACGCTTTTGTAAAACTGGGATTATAAATCCGGACCTTATTAGAATAAAAATACTTTAAAGTATTTCCTATCTGACCAGTTATCGAGGTCCCCACATACAATAAAATGCACCATATCATACCATGCGCACACACTATTCCAGCTAAACTTTGCCCGTAGCTGGCCATGATACCTTATGACTACACACACACTATTATTGGTGTTACTTACACACACGTCAAATTCCAATCCCACAAAAACAGAATTGACCTTGATGGTGGCAGCATGCTTGGTGTTGGCGTCCCACACCTTGACCGAGAAGTAGATGTACTATGATGAGGACAGGCATAAGTTGTACCCCATGTCTGTTTTAAAGTCCCACACTACAAAACACAAGTCCTTTGGACCTACTACTTAGCTGTAAAATATACAGGGCTGTAGAGCTTCAAACGTGTTCCACCGCGACATAATAATTTTATCACATTATATAACATTATATCAATTTAAAATATTTACCTTGTGCAAACTGCATCTGAACTGTGGTCGCAAATGCCCACATCTCTGCTGTTAAATGAGACGGTTGACACAACCTGGAGTTAACAAATAAAACACAATATTGATGCCCATTTTATAAACATATTTTTTTAACATTATTGCTTTGTTTTTTACAAGCATGAGCTAATTAGATTGATTATTTAATTACATACTTTATCCATGTTCTTTTAAAATAATGTTATACTTGATGATAGTGATGGGCAATCGGTTGAAAGTTGCAATCGATCATCGGTTACAATCAGCAGGGGATGTAACCGATCAATCATTGGCCGATTTTAATCAGTAAAATAATATATATAATTGATATAAATATGTTTATTTATGTATGTGCTAATTTTCACAAGTGTATTTCTTAACTGGGATATCCAGGATAATCATGTTTATTTCTATGCTTTAAATAGAAATCTGTTGTACAATTTTGGGGTAATATTTTGGTTAAAATGTCAATTACTTGATGCCTAAACGATACTTTCACCATCATTTATACGAAATTTATATACATAAAGGGGTTCAAGCCCACTCCTCCTGAGCTTTGTGCAAACAAAAATCTTTCACATTCACAACTGTGGAGGAGCTGTGGTAGTAGAGTGGACAGCATAACCAACTCTTGATCTACAGGTCCGGGGCTCGAATGCACTTTCTCAGTACCTTATTCGGACAAGGTACTGCGGAAGTATTCCATCCTTCGGAGAGGATGTAAACTAAAAACCTGTTAACCCTTCCTTAGCAAAGAGGCTGCCATGAGTATCAGAATTGTGTGCAGTATCGAGCGAAAAAAGAATGTTCGCTCTTCCTGTTACCGTTATTCAGTCTGAGTGCATGGTTAGTGTTTCAACCCAGTAAGGACTTGCGGAGTGCGTTCTGGGATGTGACCCCATTGCGAACCCGGACTTGTGGGATGCAAGGCTAAAACGTGCTCGCCTCTCACTGCTGCGGGTACTAATCCCACTGGGAGCCAGGGGCGTACCTAGAATGTGTTTGGGTATGCGCACGGGGATTTGTCCCCCTCCCGTTGGTAGGGGTTCGGGTGGCCTGCCTCTTGATTTTTTTGGAAAATTGAACCCTAAATAAGTAGTTTTGAGCGACTTAGAAACATATTTTGAAGCCATTCCCCCTCACCCTAACCCCGCTTTGGCTTCCGTGACCTTTTATTGCATTTTTCGCATTTTTAGCTTTTTCCGACACCAAACTCTGAATTATATGCCCGGGCGTATAGGATTATGCTATGTTGTCTATGTCGATTTATGTAGTCAGATACTACTATTGATTTGGGGCTTCTGATTGGTTGAAAAAAGTATAGGGTCTGTTAGGGCATATAGTCAGATTGTAAAGCAGATTCTGATTGGATTAAATTACCCAAATCATAGTAAATCCCCATAAAACATCAAAATATTATATTCCATCATAAAACATGTTTATTTAGGATATTTCGACTGAAATGTGCATTTGTATGGATACAATTGTACTGAGAGTATATTTGCAAAAAGTAAAATTTCTTGAATGCCATTCTGGGGGTGACCACCTTCAGTGAAATATTAGAGGCTAAAAGTATCACATTACCCCCAATTTGCTGGTCATTTTTGAGTGTCTCTAAGATAGTTCTTTGAAAAAAAGTTAGGTTTTATCATCCGTTCCGATTAAGGAATAGGTGTTGTAGGCCAAAAGGCTATAATGGAGGCCTGTGGGAAATGCAATAGTGGTATATGACCATGTGAGGTACAATAATGAATAATGTTTGCCTCTTCTCTTTTTTGAAGGGGAGGGTGGGGTGGGGATTAGATTGCCGTCACGAGCATATTTTGATTTATATAGTGATTATCTAATGAAATATTTAGATATCGAAATCGGAACATTACTGTATAATCTGAATGTTTCCTTCACCAAGATCTCTGGCATGGCAGTGAAGACTACGCCGTACATTCGTCGCGAAAACACATGACTTTCACCGATATTTTCGGTCATCTCCTCTACAAAGAGAACACTTTTTTCTGTTGGGATTATATGTTCCATCGCTTAGAGATTGAGTTTTAATGCTGATTTCTTGCATACTGTTCAAATAATAACGACTGGTATTCAAACAAGCAGATCTTCTATTCTCGAATCGACGGCAAAAACATATTGGGGACCTTTTAAAGCAATTGATGAAAATTCGCCAAACGATTCCTTTTGGGAAATTCACAAATTTCCGATTGAACCGATTTGCATGTTGGGAAATCGGAGAGGAAGCTCCCTGTGTGATGGCAGAGATTACATACAGGAAGTCGTTGTATATCGAAAAGCAGATTATAAATAAGCAAGCTTTCCATGCTTTGTCAATTACCAGTTAGCGTTGGGAAATATGTCTTTACATGTTCTTCGGTTTTGAGATAAGAAAAGTAATTTGCTCACAGGAGGTTGAAAATATGACAACTCTGCATTACCCATTAAAGGAAAAAAAAACGATGTTACCGAACTGGGCTATACTATTACATGTACGTAATCATGAATTAATAAAGGAAGAATACGTATCGCAATCGATATACATGGTATATTAGTCTAGGGGTAAGTTATTAGATGTATACATGCGGAAATCAACGTGATAAAACAAATTAAACCACCGTCACTATTAAAATATGTCAAAACAAAATATAATGTGTTTAAGTTTGTATATAGATTTAAGTATACATGTGACTTATACATAAGTGTTGAGATATGGATGGGGCGTGGAGAATGGGCATGGATAGGCAGTGGTGGTCAGGATAACTGATATTAGGAATGTACAAACAATTATTAGCCATTTTCATTTACGATTAAATGCAATCATGAAACCGGAACAATGTGTGTAAATTTGTTCCCTACCCTCATATTCAAAAACATATCGAGTTAACCACACCCTGCATTCGAACATATTAAAAACTCCACTACGCCACTGTAACACAACTATTCGAACAGTGTTTACATTCGTTAGTATGCTTTTTGAATACAAGGTTGGTTTATCAACTTGCATTCATAGTCATTGCTTTTGGCGCCTCCTCATCGCCATCTGGAGGATAACCTACATTTTATCTCATAAACTGAAGCTTCAAGTCGTATCTGCATGCTGATTTATGGTAGACGAACGTACTGGATGGTGAACATGACTATAATGCAAATGAATAGGTCGAGAAACTAATTAAACGAGATTTCCGGGGGAAGAGTTGTTTTAATATATTTAGAGTTGTTTCAATTATTTATTATGTATACTTTTATATAGTAACAACTATTTCAAAAGGGTTTTAGTGATTCACGATGTCAGTAAATTATTATTAATGATAAGATGAAATAAAGAAACATGTTTAGACATTAGATACCACTGGATTATTATTCTGTTGGAATATATTATATATAGAAATCTTGTTATCGTTATATATTCTGTATTTAAGATTTGATTTGATAACAACTTTCATAGATTGTAGAGTTTAGTGTCTAGTTGTGCAAGAAGGTAACATGTGTCTCTACGTCATTACGTCTTGCCGTCAATGACGTCACAATGTTATTAAAAACTGTTTTTTTACTGATCGCATTTGTTAAGTTGTTTTACTATAAAACAGTGTCTGTCTCAGTCAACGCTGACAGTTTTAACAACATGATTTGGAAAGCCCGTGTTTGACAAGGTTCTGATCAAAATATATTCATTCATAACAAGTGTCAAGCTCCAGATTATCTCAGTTTTTATTCATAACATGTGTCAAGCTCCAGATTATCTGAGTTTTTATTCATAACATGTGTCAAGCTCCAGATTATCAGTATTCATTCATAACAAGTGTCACGCTCCAGATTATTTGAGTTTTCATTCATAATGACAAATGTTTAAACAGAGTTGCATTTGTTTGATGTTTTTTATGTCCATTTTCAAAAATAAATTATGGAGTCTATTCATTTTCTCAGTAATGTTTAGTTAATTCGGGCACTGTACTTACAACAAGATTTAATGTTTTGTTTGTAAACATGTATTTCGAAATCGACTAAATTATGAAACTGCACATGGCTGTGGCATTTTAATCTACTTCGTCCAGCTAGGTTCTGTTCTGTTTCTTGTTGTTGTTGTTTTTTTATCAAAATTATGGCCAATTTTACCCTTGTATTTACTTTCAATTTCAATTCTCTCTTCCACAAAATTTGTATTTTTATTTTTTATTAAATACTACAGTAAAGTTTATTTTCAATGTGTATGACAGACATAGGGCAGTTGAATCAACGGGTAGTGCCTCATGTTGAGTTTTTTGTCCCTGCAGCAGAAGGCGTTTTCTAGGTTACGCCACTGAACTTGGACTAGTTCAAAACCAGTTGCATCAGACTAGACACATCATAGTTATCTAGACTTCCATTTTTTAAAAAATTGTTTACCAGTAGGCCTAAGACTATTCAAACCAGTAGAGTGATACAGGCAGGCCCTCTTGTGCATCTTGTTCCCGGAAGACTACTTAATACATGCCACTCTGTAAATGACATAATTTTACTGAGACATGGAGGTCATCTTGAGTGACAGCTTGGCCATACAACACAAATCTGTCTATCCATCAGCAATTTCATAAAATAATCTTCTAGTCTAGATTTGAAACAGTTTAATGACAATTTATCACAATATTATATATTTGAAATGGATCGACTCTCTAAGATTTTTGTAGGTCGCCCAAGATCGCCAATTTGGCTAAAACTATGTCAAAGTGGAAATTTTAAATGTCCAGTAATCGTGCAAATATTCATACAGTCTTTAAGTTTCCAATCAAACCGTGCATTCTCAGTACTTTCAGTAGTTTGATTTCAATAGTTTTAGTGATTGCTAAAACTTTAAAGCAATTATCAATCGTTACAATAACACCTTTATGTATTGCTCTAGTTTAAAGTTGTGTTCATTATTCTGCATTATAAGAAATGATTTGAAAATGTGTAAGGTGTGTAGAAAATTATGCTCCCCGAAACATAGTCGCCGCATTTTCCGCCGTCCGTGCGTCCGTCCGTGCGTCCGTTCAAATTCTTGTCTGGACTATTTCTCTATAAACCCTTGTTAGAATTTCGCGAAACTTGCAAGGAAGTATCAACAGTAAGTGGAGATGCGCATATTTTCGTGAAATTCCGGTTCGATCATTTTCTACTGAGTTATGGCCCTTTGTATTACATATATACATTGTAGTCGAATAGAAAATACTTGTCTGGGCTATTTCTCTATAATGTTTACCACAACTAATTACATGTAAACCTCCGAGGTGTAGTCGAATGTAGTTACTATAATAAAAAGTAATTCCACCTTTTATTATGGAAATGGGCATTATAAGAATGGGAAAACTGCCCATTTCTATTCGATTTTGTGGTTGTTTGTATAAGAAGCGTATTGGATCACTGATGAACATTTTCGAAAGTTCGACTCTGTGCTGACACTGGTGAGCAACCATCAATGAAAACAGCTGTACTCTTGACATGTTTTGTAAACAAACAATAGGTTTCTTACACGTCTTGTGACCCTTCTTTTTCTGGTGATTTTTCAAGAAGAAAATGAGTTTTCTATATGAACATTACACTGCTACATTATCCATACCTGAGTTGAAATTGCAGCAAATCATTCATATTTGCAACTTTAACATTTTTATGGGGAAAACAATTATTGTCGCGACGTTCCGGTTCGATAATTTTCCACTGAGTTATGGCCCTTTGTATTTTTAATTCATATATACATTGTAGTCAAATAGAAAATTCTTGTCTGGTATTTCTCTATAACCCCTTGTTAGAATTCGCGAAACTTGCTAGGAAGTATCAATATCAATTGGAGATTCGCATATTGTCGTGATGTTCCAGTTCGATACTTTTCAACTGCGTTATGGCCCTTTGTATTTTTTAATGCATATATACATAGTAGTCAAATAATGATAAAGGACAATAAGAGCAAATGCAGAGCACAAGAACCGTAACTCTGTTTTCATTCAAACTAGAGTTATTTCCCTTTGTTATTTTATACTTATTATTCTTGTCTGGAGCATAACGTTAAAACTATGAATGACACTGCAATGAAACTTTACACTATGATAGAGGGCAATGAGAGTACGTGCAGACTGTAGGAACTTAACTCTATCTTAATTTAAATTAGGGTTATTGCCTTTGGTAGTTTAATGCTTATAATTATTGTATGGAGCATAACTCGAAACCTACTAATGGGACTGCAATGAAACTTCACACAATAATAGAGGAATACGAGAGGAGATGCAGAACACAAAAAAAACATTACTCTATCTTCATTCAAATTAGAGTTATTCCCTTGGTAATGTTATACTTGTAATTCTTGTCCGGAACATGACTCGAAAACTACTAAATGGACTGTAAAGTAAATGCACACAAGGATAAAGTGCAATGCAAGAGCGCATAATGACCATTGCTCTAGCTTTATTTAAATTATATCGCCCTTTGTAATACAAAGCACCCAGTTCGGGGAGCATCCGTCGGTTCTACCGATATTCTTGTTTCAATATGTAATATACATAATGTTGTTTTAACAATGTTATAGGGACCTTGGCGTACATGTATGTTGTTTTAACAATGTTATAGGCGCCCTGACGTGTATTGTTTTAACAATGTTATAGGCGCTCTGGCGTGTGTTATTTAAAAAATGTTTTAGGCGCCCTGACGTGTGTTGTATTAACAATGTTATAGTCGCCCTGACGTATGTTGTTTTAACAATGTTATAGGCGCTCTGTCGCATATAATAGTTTTTCAAATCAGAATACATTTTTACATTGCAATGCATAATCAGTCTGCTCGGATATGCTACCATTGAAAGATTTGACTCCAGAACTGAATCAGAAAACCAATAAAATATATCTAAAATATATATTAAGAACAAATTATACATTGCACGTTTAGCAACTGGGGTTGAATATCACAAATTAAATTGTTAATTATATTATTTTTTTATTTTGTAGTTGTATGTACGGACTGCAAAATATATATTACAACTCAGTTGGCAGTATCAATAGTTATCCTTGATATCTAAGGTCATCATCGAGTATTATACAAATAGTCAACGTACCGAATATAATGATAGTGTCGACGATGGTACGATGGAGATAACACGATGGTAAGATGGCGATTGTACAATGACGATAACACGATATATCATCGTATCATCGCAATCGGACCATCGTACCATCGCAATCGGACCATCGTACCATTGCAATCGTACCATAGCAATCGTACCATCGTATCATTGAAATGGAACCATTATACCATTGCAATCGTACCATCGTACATAGCAATCGTACCATCGTATCTATCATTGCAATCGTACCATCGTATCATTGTTATCGTGCCATGTTATCATTGCAATCGTACCATCGTATCATAGCAATCGTACCATTGCAATCGTACCATTTTACCATAGCAATCGTACCATCGTATCATTACAATCGTACCATCGTATCATTGTCATCGTACCATCGTACCATTGCAATCATGACATCGTCAGGGGCGTATCTAGACATTTGTTGATATGCAGGCCCGCCTATTTATAGTGGGGTCCGGGTATATTAGCCCGGAAAAATTTGAAAACGTAGGATGTCTCGGGTGCCTTTTGGCGTACATTAAGATACACATTTAATCAAAATCACACTTCAAAGTTCAACAAATTCATACACTTTTATTTCATTGTTATATTTTTCAACCATGCATGTGGAAATTATATGCAGGCCCGGGATTTGTGGCCTTATAGTAAGCTACGCTACTGATCGTAACACAGCAATCGTACCATCGTAGCATTGCAATCGTGCCATCGTATCTTTGCAATCGTGCCATCGTATCATTGCAATCGTACCATTGCAATCGATTGATCTATCGATCAAAGTGGCTCTATTACCAGATCTGTGAAAATTGCAATTCAAATCTCGAAACTTGAGAGGGCTCTCTCTCCCTCACACACGCATATTATCGCGTACGTGTCTTCTTAAACGCTTCGTATAGCACACGTTTTACATACAAATTTCAGAAATTCTCCAAAATGTGCAAATGTATGCACGGACTTTAATAAATATGTAATATGCGACACATCATCTTAAATGTCATTCACACCACATTTTGTTTAAATTTGTTGTAAAGATAGGCCACCCTTAAAAATATTTATGTTTGCCCTTTGCCGACCATAATTTCACATTTTTGGTCGGCAGGTAGGCAATGTGTTTGTGTTGTTGTTTTTTTGTTTTTTAATTTTTAACAAAAACATACTTTTGTTGTTAGCGGCCGGCAATTTAAAAAAAAAAAGTTCTATAAATTGAGAAAAAAATATTTTGTTAGGGCCCTTTTTTTTGGGTCGGTCGGGAAAGGGCAAACATTTTTTTTAAGTGTGGCCTAATTCTTATATATAATATAAATAACAAACTGCGAACTATTTCAAATATACAATTAATAGGACGTGTTTTAATTTATTTGAAATAGTTCGCAGTTTGTTATTCGAATTGCAAACTCGCAACTGGTTAACAGATCGTTATTCGTGCGAATCGTCAACTGCCTAAACTAACGATGATTCCAGTAGAAAACAACATTAAATGACGTATTCGAAAGATTATAAATAAAACGGACATGTTGCAATTGATTTTAAATAGTTCGCAGTTCGTTATTCGGGCGAATCGACAACTGGTTAAACTAACAATGTTCAAGGGACTACTGCTCGTGATTCCAATAAAAAGACATATTAAAGAAACAAAATCATAATTACACATAAAACAGAAATGCTGTAATTGTATCGTAACAGTATCTCAAGAAGGCATGCCTCTCCAAAACCAACGCTCTGTCGATAATTACTGACTTCATCAACGCTTAATTATATTGTTCGCAGGTTAATTGCCAAGGTAGCCATCACATACAGGCGCGTAGCTACATGTACGCAAAGTACGCATTTGCACGGTACACATTATCCCAAATATTGAAAAAATTAAAAATCCAAAAATGCAATAAAAACAAGAGCTGTGGGGGTCAGGTAACTTCTTCATTTAGCTCACTTTTTTTTTCTTTTTTCTAGAAACAAACTTCTTTTAGAGACAAAACCAGCCTCATTTTGTTGCGGAAATGCCTCCAGATTGCACCACAGACGTTCTAGATCTCCACCCCACCTAGACTGTTTACGTACACATTCTAAAGACCCCCACCCACCTAGACTGTTTGCGTTCACATTCTAACATCCATAGCTACTCCCTTGACATACTGTGTGTTTTGTAATTGATCACTTCAGGCGTAATGAGTTGTAATCCTATAAAAAAACTGCATTTATAAACATCATGAACCACAATATGCTGGATGTTACATTTTCACGAGCGCGAATGTGTCAAATACAGCATATAGGGTAGGTCAGTATTTACATCAACATATCAGTATGTGTCAGTATTTACATCAACTTATGTGTCAAAGCAAGGAGGCCAACATGTGAGCGTTTTATTTCCGCTAGTAACCGTCTAGGTTCTCTACCGTGGATATGGAACCACCGTTTATAAACAAATTGTTTGTATCCCTATGGGTACGAATTGTGCACCACTTGTCGCAGATTTGTTTTTATTTTGCTATGAAAGAGATTTCATGTTGAGTCTTTCACCAGACACCCTGGCAGATGTTATTGAAGCCTTTAATGACACCTCTCGGTATCTGGATGACATATTGAAAATTGACAACCCTTTCTTTCCAATTATGGTTAATAATATTTATCCTAAAGAACTTCAGCCTCTCTCTGGGGCAGCTCTAAATAACATATACTGTGTTGATGAGCCGTTAAACAACATTCAATTTAATTCAATTAACAAAGCTAATATATCTGATAATAACGCTTCTTTCCTTGATTTAGATCTCTCGATTGAAAATGGTGAAATAATTAGCAAAATCTATGACAAGAGAGATGATTTTAATTTTGACATTGTTAATTATCCCCACTTGGATGGGGATGTTCCCCGAGCAACATATTATGGGGTGTATGTGTCTCAACTTATTCGTTTTTGAAGAGCTTGTACTCGAGTTGAGGACTTTAATATTCGTAATCTTTGTATAAATAAAAAGCTACTCAATAAGGGTTGCCGTTACCATAAACTTTTGCAAAATAATTATCGCAACCCTGATCTTCTTTCCAAATATAAAAGTAATTTCAGGACTCTTCTGCGACAAGGACTATCACAGCCTGACTTCTATGGTTATGTGATTTATAAACTTCGTAAGATTCTTGGTCATGATCACTTTCATACTATCTTTGTTAAACTTGTTAACAAGTTAATCAAAAGAGGTTATGACCCTATCATTTTGCAACGTACTGCAATGCTTTATGGTGGACCCTTTTACAGTTCGCCACTATGCTTTCCTCTTTAATTGTACGATGACCGGACAGGCTGTGGACCCTATGATGACGCTTACCTAAAGCCCATTGAGACGGTGGCGTTTGATGTTGGTCTATGATCTTTCTTGTCGTGCCGTTAATGGTGTATTCTTTTGTTGCTCTGGGTTCTGCCAGGTCATTGAGTACCTTCAGTGTGGCTTTCTAGGCTATTGTTTTTTTGTATAATATTTACACGAGAATATTTGTGTTTTAGTTATATTGCCTATTGATGCTGCCTTGTTGGTTAGAGATTAGATCATGGCGGGGATTTCTTTATTTACACTGTCCTGTTTTAATGGGATGAAGTAGAGTAAGTGTGAGGTTTGGTGCACCCTAGAACCGGTTTAAACCCCCAATGGCCTTTGTTGCCACTCACCGTTCCAAGGCAGTAGCCCTATTGCCAACCCTTTTGTGTTTGTGATGTCGTTTGCATTTATTATTACTTTTGCCTTCTCATTTGTCTGTTTGCGTGTTTGTGTTTTGTAGTTGACTGTCGTCCTTGAATGCTGCTTTCCCTGTCCGATATTTTTATCTTTCTTTGACCTAATTTCATAAAACTGCACACTCATGTTCATCTTACCTAAAGGAATGTTGTTAAATATGTCCAATAACTCTGACTTTTATTTTGACGGAGTTATGTCCCTTTTCATAAAACTTAACCAACTCAAAACTGGCCATAACTTTAAGTGTTTTACCTATGTTCATGAAACTTCGAACACACATTCATCTTACCCCAAGGAATGTTGTTATCCATGACCAATGACTCTGACTGTCATTGTGGAAGAGTTATGTCCTTTTTCATAAAACTTTAACCTGCAACCAAACCTGGCTCGTAACTTGACAAAATATTGACCTATGTTTATGAAACTTTATAGAGTTCTTCCTTATCAGTTATCCAATGCAGAGTTTAGCCCCGTTTCATAAACTTTAACAAATAAAAACTAATCTCCTCCATAATTCATGAATGATTGCACCCTGTATCTTCAAACTTCATAGTTAGATTGGACTTGCTGAAATTAGCACACAGCAGGGGACACAGATGTTTCGTGGAACACCCTTCTAGTTCAATTGTAGACTAAAATAATTGGTTACTCCATTTCTAAGCAACTGTTAACCCTTATGCCAGGCATTCATATCCCATGGACACATTTTCTAACATTTCTGATAAAGCTTTGTAATGCATAATTGTACACAGTAAACACAGCTAAAATAAGTTTAATAAATTATGAAAAAAACCCAGCTGTCTTCTCTATCATTCCTCTTTAAGTGTTGGTTTTGTCTCGCATTTAATAACGTATTAGGCAAGAGTAATTTGTCCAGTATTAGCATTACACCCTGGCTGGAGGCAGTCAAATACACTTACACTTGCACCAGCAACAGATATTTAACGAAAAGAAAAATCCTAGGCATATTTATTTTATTTGTGATGTGTCACAGATCAGATTTTGGTGCATCAAAGAGAAAAGTTGACGCAGGTCAAATAAAAAATCTCAACATTGCATCCCTTCAGCTTCTTATCATGGTGTATCCTTCCCTTTTCTCAGTGGCGGTTCAAAATAACCAATCTATCAATATGCCGTTAAACAACAATTCCATTGGTCTTTCATAAGGAAATTAAATCAGGTACATCCCATGTACTCGAGTTTGTCATGTGTTCATGCAAAAGAACCAGCGGAATCTGTTTAACAATGACTTTGATTGTTGATAACCTGCATTAAACGGCAATTCAGTAGTTAGGCAGTTGGTTAAAAAATCAGTTAGTCATCTGTTAAATTACTTTCAAGCTTGATATAATCAATCACTGTTTGATTAGTATCATATAGTCACCCATTTTATATGCACATGAGAAGCTCTGAGGAATGTATACAAATTAGATTTTCCTCCGGTGTTAAAAGGACACAAGGCAATCTTGATCAGCCATTAACATTTTTATTTTCTCTATTTATTAATCCAGTATCATTTAATTCTGCATGAATATAACATATAATAAATGTTGATCTTTTTTTTTCTTATTCTTTAAATATATTATTGGTGCAATATAATCAGTATGGAGAAAACATTTTACTCGATACTCTTTATAAACAAAGTATGTAGAAAAGCAACAGGAAGCCGCACGTTTTTATAAAATTGCCATATATGCCTTTAAAAAATCTCAGTCACAAACTCACATGGATAAAAAAATAATAATGTGGGGAGAAATAAAACCCGATCAATGTGTTTTATCACTGCACACAAAATGATCATTGTTGCAGCAGAACAATATATTAAACTTGTTCTAGTAGATTAAAGAGGCTAACCCGCCAAATAACGACAAAATTACATGACAAAACAGTGAATCAAAACTATCCAGGAGTTGATGTCTTATAATAATGTATAGTTTTATGCCAATTAAAAGTATAGACTTATTTAAAGGGTCCTAAAATACCAGTGATTGAATATGCGTAAAATGAAGTATGAGTTGGCAACTCTTAATTCTACACTCCAGTTTTGCCGCTGAGTTGGCTGGTTAAAGCCGGGCATAATGTGTCTGTAGAGTTTGGAATCTAAAATTTATATTAAGTTATTTATATAGCTCGTCGTCCAATGGTTTAGAAACGGTGTACATCTGTTTTAAACTGTGCCTGTGTTGATGGCGGGATAGGGACTTTAAAGTGTCAGATAAAGGTTTTTCAAAATTCCAGCTTGTGGAAAATCAAATGTGCATGCATTCCTCGAATTTGTATGCATTTCTTTTCCTTCTTTTCTAAGTGTACATAGAAAATTGTTACACAAACATCTACAATTTTTCTCGTGACCTCTGTCTTAGCGTAGTGTTAGAGAGTCCGCCGTGCAAGTGGGAGGTCGTGGGTTCAATCCCCGGCCAGTTGAAATAGGGTAGTGCTAGGACTGGTCGGCCCGTTGTCGGTATACTCTAACTGGGGGGAGTATCATGCCATGTGTCTACGACATAGTATTCCAGTGTGGTAGCGCCTAAAAGTTGAACATTGAACTCACTATTAAAAGCAGACACCATCATGGTATAACTGAAAGATTGTTAAACCGCATATATAAATACATATAATATTCATCGGAAGAGGCGCTATACTTTGAGAGAGCAGCCTTGATAGCTGAGGTATAACGTTCTGGCGCTTAGAGCTTATGCCTAGCCCTCTCACTACCGTTTGAGGTTGCTGTCTCAAAATAACTAATATGATGTGTTAACAGGACGTAAAACCCCATTTAATTTCATTTATCCTTTGCAGAAAATTAAAAGAACACGAATGGATTCTATGAAACTAATGGGTAAGTTGATCCCAGGTATCGTTCTATTCTGTAACTTGGGCGTCTGCATTCATAGCCTCCAGTGATCAATACGCACTCACTAAACACTTCATCCCTGCAGAAATGGTAATACAATTACATTTAAACGTTTGACTGCAAAGTCAAATGGATCGAGATGAGTATGGTCCGAGTAAGGTCGAGCATGACTTACATGTATATTCAAGTATGGGCGTACACTATAACAGTAAGAGCATGACTTACATGTATATTCGAGTATGGGCGTACACTATAACAGTAAGAGCATGACTTACATGTATATTCAAGTATAACAGTAAGAGCAAGACTTACATGTATATTCGAGTATGGGCGTATACTATAACAGTAAGAGCAAGACTTACATGTATATTCAAGTATGGGCGTACACTATAACAGTAAGAGCATGACTTACATGTATATTCAAGTATGGGCGTACACAATAACAGTAAGAGCAAGACTTACATGTATATTCGAGTATGGGCGTACACAATAACAGTAAGAGCAAGACTTACATGTATATTCGAGTATGGGCGTACACTATAACAGTAAGAGCAAGACTTACATGTATATTCGAGTATGGGCGTACACTATAACAGTAAGAGCAAGACTTACATGTATATTCGAGTATGGGCGTACACTATAACAGTAAGAGCAAGACTTACATGTATATTCGAGTATGGGCGTACATTATACCAGTAAGAGCAAGACTTACATGTATATTCAAGTATGGGCGTACACTATAACAGTAAGAGCAAGACTTACATGTATATTCGAGTATGGGTGTACACTATAACAGTAAGAGCATGACTTACATGTATATTCAAGTATGGGCGTACACAATAACAGTAAGAGCAAGACTTACATGTATATTCGAGTATGGGCGTACACTATAACAGTAAGAGCAAGACTTACATGTATATTCGAGTATTGGCGTACACTATAACAGTAAGAGTAAGACTTACAAATATGGGTGTACACTATAACAGTAAGAGCAAGACTTACATGTATATTTGAGTATGGGCGTACACTATAGCAGTAAGAGCAAGACTTACATGTATATTCAAGTATGGGCGTACACTATAACAGTAAGAGTAAGACTTACAAGTATAAGTGTACACTATCACAGTACGAGCAAGACTAACATGTATATTCGAGTATGGGCGTACACTATACTAGTAAGAGCAAGACTTACATGTATATTCAAGTATGGGCGTACACTATAACAGTAAGAGCATGACTTACATGTATAATCAAGTATGGGCGTACACTATAACTGTAAGAGCAAGACTTACATGTATATTCGAGTATGGGCGTACACTATAACAGTAAGAGCAAGACTTACATGTATATTCAAGTATGGGCGTACACTATAACAGTAAGAGTAAGACTTACAAGTATGGGTGTACACTATAACAGTAAGAGCAAGACTTACATGTATATTCGAGTATTGGCGTACACTATACCAGTAAGAGCAAGACTTACATGTATATTCAAGTATGGGCGTACACAATAACAGTAAGAGCATGACTTACATATATATTCAAGTATGGGCGTACACTATAACAGTAAGAGCAAGACTTACATGTATATTCGAGTATAGGCGTACACTATAACAGTAAGAGCATGACTTACATGTATATTCAAGTATGGGCGTACACAATAACAGTAAGAGCAAGACTTACATGTATATTCGAGTATGGGCGTACACTATAACAGTAAGAGCAAGACTTACATGTATATTCGAGTATGGGCGTATACTATAACAGTAAGAGCAAGACTTACATGTATATTCGAGTATGGGCGTACACTATAACAGTAAGAGCAAGACTTACATGTATATTCGAGTATGGGCGTACACTATAACAGTAAGAGTAAGACTTACAAGTATGGGTGTACACTATAACAGTAAGAGCAAGACTTACATGTATATTCGAGTATGGGCGTACACTATAACAGTAAGAGCAAGACTTACATGTATATTCAAGTATGGGCGTACACTATAACAGTAAGAGCAAGACTTACATGTATATTCAAGTATGGGCGTACACTATAACAGTAAGAGCATGACTTACATGTATATTCGAGTATGGGCGTATCACTATAACAGTAAGAGCATGACTTACATGTATATTCAAGTATGGGCGTACACTATAACAGTAAGAGCAAGACGTACATGTATATTCGAGTATGGGCGTACACTATAACAGTAAGAGCAAGACTTACATGTATATTCGAGTATGGGCGTACACTATAACAGTAAGAGCAAGACTTACATGTATATTCGAGTATGGGCGTACACTATAACAGTAAGAGCATGACTTACATGTATATTCGAGTATGGGCGTACACAATAACAGTAAGAGCATGACTTACATGTATATTCGAGTATGGGCGTACACTATAACAGTAAGAGCAAGACTTACATGTATACTATAACAGTAAGAGCAAGACTTACATGTATATTCAAATATGGGCGTACACTATAACAGTAAGAGCAAGACTTACATGTATATTCGAGTATGGGCGTACACTATAACAGTAAGAGTAAGACTTACAAGTATGGGTGTACACTATAACAGTAAGAGCAAGGCTTACATGTATATTCGAGTATGGGCGTACACTATAACAGTAAGAGCAAGACTTACATGTATATTCAAGTATGGGCGTACACTATAACAGTAAGATCATGACTTACATGTATATTCGAGTATGGCCGTACACTATAACAGTATGAGCAAGACTTACATCTTTTAATTTCATTTTCTATAAAGTATGAAGAAAAAAAGACAAACAACTAAATAATGGTTTGCTGAGCTGTTGAACAACACATTCTTGTTGAACAATTTAATTGATACTGTTCTGGTAGGCTGGATAGTTTTGTATTTAATTTTGACATCTTGGTCCCGAGCTCAGTCGAGCTAGTATTGGTTGGTTGGTTGGTTGGTTGAGCCCGGCTACACTCACACAATTTGTTCACAGTTGCAATATAAATTCAACTGATGCGAGAATGTATTATAGATCTAAGTATACAAGGCATTGCTAAAATAATAAATGTAAGAGTCTATTTGGTATTGGTCTGAAAGTTCTTGGAGCGTCAGTAAAAAGTGGTTACAGGTTACTGGCACGGTGATAAGATATATATTTTTCGGGGGAAATCAACGCTGCTGGCCCGAACTGATAGCGGTTTTATTTTTGTTCTCTCTATTATATATATTCATATTACAGCTAGCAAAATTGTTTTAACCAGTATATTACCCTTCATCCACTCCCATTATCCACAACTAATTACAATTCAAGTGAAATGGCTATTGCATTGCCATCTGCATATCGCAAATACATACACACAGAATCGATTTTCTATTTAGCGGAAACGCAATATAAAAACAAACAATAAACATTCCCAACCACGTTTTCACAGTTTGGGGCTCGGTGGGATGGGGATGGGGGGGGGCACAGACATTCATTACGATAATATATAAGGATAGAGAGAAGATGAGATAGCTGTAGTCTAATATGTACTTCTCACTATCCTTCTATATTATAGTGTATTCGTAATGAATGTCTGTGCTTGTGGCAGCGCAACTTCCAAACCATTTTACATACTGTATGATTTTTCATAACTTTTAAGTGAGATGGTGGGTGAGGGGTGGGTGTGTATGTTAGGGAGTGTGGGGGGGGGGGGGGGTGGGCGTTGGGGGGGTGGGGAGGCCCAACCGACCAGAATCGTACATTGACCTTTGGCTTTGTCATATCTTTTACGATATTTTTTCTCTACGCATTTAGAAGACTCTGCAAGCTTGTCTTTTTTATAACCCGTGACGTCCCGTTAGCTTTGCTACATCATATGCATGTTTTAAAATCAGAATTAATAATTATGTAAATAGTTCAAAGCAAATTAGTTTTACATATTGCTCAATGGGGAATATATTGCACCCGGAATAATATATTAAAATATGTAAAAGAATAACCACAAACAATTAAACATTCTATTTAATAATATTAATATATATAGTTTAAAAGTTCAAATGATATTGGATTAATATTTATATCTAGGTGATAATTTGAATGCTTGATAAATAATTCAAGATTGTTGTTTGTCCCTTTAATAGTGTTTTACTTAATCACTATATGCATACTTCGAGTTATTGTGAACTACAAGCCTCTAATTAAGATGATACTTAAACACATTTCAAAAATGCTTAAGGCTAAAGACAACTAAAGATAAACATGACTCAGAGCTGGCATAATATGTGTAAAACTCCTAACCGCTAAGTATACGGGTGTTTCTAACAACTATTTATTGAGGTATAAACATACATATAAATATATCAAGACAAAACCTTCATCAAACACACCAAAATCTTGATTGTTTTCTACAAAAAAATATATATTAGAAAAATAAATAAAAGTAATTCAGCACTTTTTGGCGGCCATTTTGAAAATGGCGACCATTTTGAAGAAAAAAATGACCCAAATTATATCACATGTTTTATTGTCTGTCTATGTACTGAATTTGGTCTGTTTACAATAACAAATAACAATAACAATACAAAATACAATCTTTGATATAACCAATTAATTATGGGCTTCATTAATTCTTTATGAAATATTTGGCGGCCATTTTTCAAAATATGACGTTGGTTCATAGCCAGAAATGTTTAGTAGAGTATTGTCTAGCTATGTGTGAAGTTTGATGCTTTTGTCACAAAATACACAATTTTGCCAACATATGTCACCAATCTGCCCAATAACGTAACCGTTGTGTATATGCTTTTGTTGTCTTATGTATGTTTAGATAATGAAAACATTACTCTTTGTCAATGATAATTAACGTGTAATAACAAAACAATTTAGTCATGTCAATATATATTAAAACGGTATGGTAATATACAAAGGTAGTTGATGACATGTACATGTCGACATATATCGTTGTTTTAACGAAGATGCAATATATTAAATGATCACAACCGTTTTATTTATTTATTGCGACATAGTTTGTCGACATGCAAAATGGTAAATGTCGATATGGAAATCGCAATGAAGATACTTTGTGGTTTACCATCATACTTTCGAATATTTGCTCCCATGCGGGACAAGTTCGGTTTAAGTGTTTGGACAATTTTAAACAATATATATACTTTTTATAATTCTACCAGCATACCGGAAAAAATATGTTTTTTTACCTTTTTTAGCTTCGGCTCAAATTACTCTTCGTCCATCATCGCTAATCTTTGCTTTAAACGACTTCTCCTCAGAAACCGCTTGGTCAGTTTACTGACCATTCCAAGTCGGTAACCCTGTCTTCACCACCCTTTCTGTTGTTTTATGTCGCTTTCATTGTAGTTTCAAGTCCTTGTTTGAAGTACAGTGCGGACCTACGATGTCATTGCGTTCGGACGTTGTGGTTTCTATAGGACCCTATATATCATTTTGATCATATTTCAATGGATGCTCCTTAGTTCAGTGTCTTTCAAATTTGTTAAAAGTAGGTCAAAGCGACATCCACTATGGCAGTCATTACCGTATATGTTAAAACCGTAACAAATAATATTCTTCTAATGAACCACTGAACAGATTTCGATAGTTTTTCTTTATTAATGATCGCCAGCCCCTGGACTATGAAGATTGTTGAAATGAAAACAACAGGGTAAAAAATGGATGCCCCCTGGGGATCAAAATTTGTAAATAGAGATTTTGCATGTTTTGCATGGTCTTAAATTACTAGAGAAAACCATAAAAAATCTCCTTCACTGCAATTAAGAGCCAGAAGTTTAATATTTTGAATTTACTATAGTCGTATAGTCCTCTACCAACTATGTTTAGATGATGACCCTTGAGTCAAATGTGGCCCCGCCCCGGGCTTCACAGTTTTATATAGACGTATATAAGGCAATACTATATTAAAAACAATAAAAGGCAAAAAGAAAAAAAAATCCTATAGGCCCTCTACCAAGTTTGTTCAAATGATGACTTTTGGATAACATTTGGCCCCGCCCCAGGGTTCACACGTTTTACATTGACTTACATAGGGAAAACTGGGAAAATGTTCTTCACCAAAGTCACATAGCTTTCATATATAACATACAGTATCAGCTTATGGGTCTCTACCAAGTTTGTTCAAATGATGACCCTGGGATCAAGTTCGGCCCAAGAGTCACAGTTTTACAAAATGTTGTATAGGAAAGTCTAAAACAAATCTTCCTCTCTAAAACTACATAAGCTAGAGGTTTAATATAATGCAATTACTGTTAGCTAATAATTATCTACAAAGTTTGTTTAAATGGCGACCCTGACGTTAAATTTGACCACACCCCATTGATCCCTTGTTTTAGGTAGACTTATATAAATTACAAAAAAATCGGTAGAACCGATGGATGCTCCCCGAAATGTATCCTCTACTTATCATATGACCTTGTTGTATCACCCAGCATTTTTTGAATTTGCAGTCCCATTAGTAGTTTCTGAGTTATGATACGGACATGTGTTATAAGTATAAAATTGAAAAGGGCAATAATTATATGTTGAATAGAGACAGAGGTATGATGTTGTGCCCGAACCTTCCTGTCATTACTCTTTATTACTGTGTGAAGTTTTATTAAAGTTCCATGAGTGTTTTTTGAATAATGCTCCTTTCAAGAATGTTAAGTATAAAATGACAAAGGGTAATGACTCTTATTTGAATGACGAAAGAGTTATGAGTCTTGTGCTCTGAACTTCTTACTGTCATTTATCATTGTGTGAAATTTCATGCATTCCCATTTTGGGTTATGCTCCGTACAAGAACTATAATTATACAATTACAAGGGGCAATAACTCTTGATAATGAAGACAGAGTTACGGCGTTTGCACTCTGCCCTTCCTTCCATTGCCCTCTATCAGTATGTGAAGATTCATGGCAGTCCTAGAAGTAGTTGTGAAGTTGTGTTCCGGACAAGAATTCAAAGTATAACATTAACAAGGGGTTCAACTCAAAATTTAATGAAGACAGTTGTGGTTCTTGCACCCTACACTTCCTCTTATTGCTCTCTATCATTGTGTGAAGTTTCATTGTAGTTCCATCAGTAGTTTGGAAGTTATGCTCCGGACAAATATTCTAAGTATAACATTACAAAGGGCAATAACTCTAATTCGAATGACGACAGAGTTATGTTCTTACATGTTTACCTTTCTCTCATTGCCCTCTATCTAATTTATGAAGGTTATGAGGCTGCTTACAGCAGTAATAAGGGACGCCCTTTATCCCCTGAGGTACGCTATTACCTAGTCGGATAAGGTAATAAGGGACAGTTTGGAGAGGCTGTCGGACAGCCAATCGAAAGCCTCCGTTTCGCGCGTGCGCATGTCTGCCACTAACCTCAGCAGCAGCCGCCATGTTGAATGAAAAAGTACAAATAACAAAAATAAGAAATGCGTGTAATTCGACCAAAAAAGTCAACTCGGACATACATAACGTACTTGGGACGCCAAAAACGAACTATAAAGGAATCGTTTATAAGAGGAGGATCGGAGAAAAAGACTAAAGAAGATCATATTCCGCCAATGCTATTGGCACAAACGTCCACGTCGGAAAACAACGACATTGGTATTAGCAATTACATGCAAGGTGTGTATATCATTGTTTTTACCATTGTCCGTCAGAACTGTGTAATTTTAGCTGTGACAGTTCAGGATTTCAACGTCTTGAACTGTTTTCTCATTTAGGCATACTGGAAACGATCAGTTCAGTTATGATAGCTGTAGATCAAAATCAATATTGCCGTTACGGTGCGTGTCCATTTAAATAATAATGTGGTTACCAAGGTTTGTACATTTATGTTGATTTTCAAGTCTGCTTTTCCTTACAGAAACCATATATTCAAAGAAGAAAAAGGAACGCACTGAGGAATGGTCTTCCCTACGAGATGCATTATTTGATGTGTACGTTCAGTCTCATGAACCACCAACAGCATGTACATTGTGCCTGAGTAGCGAGTCTGACATAGGGTTGTACAGATGTTTGGACTGCTGTCCTTGGGAGGTTCTGTGTCTAAGCTGCTTGGAAACAAGACACCAGTATCCCCATCTGCACATGTTTGAAACTTGGCTGGTATGCATTACTATTTTCTTCTACATGGACTTGTCATCTGAGTTAGGTCAAATAAGCAATTGTCAAATTACCATAGACAGATGCAGCAGCGTCCTTTGGCCATACTTTCTTTTAACGACTTCACTAAATTTCAGGGCACGAAAATTCCAATAGTATAAAAGGTGAACTGCAAGTTAGAATTCAATGAAACTTCCCAGGATGCAACATCACGTGGTCCTCTCCCAGATTTATTCAAATATTCTTCTTTTTTTTGTAAAGTAGCTATCCCGCCAACAACAGCCGAATTTTACAACATACATCAATTGTTTCTGAACTTACGGATGACGAGATATATATATATAACTAAAACATTTTGAGAATCCGAACTATAGCCACCATTTCAACAGTTTTAACCAGTCAGCCCAAAACTGGAGGGCCGAATTTAATGTTACCAACTCAGTTTGTTTTACACATATTCGATCGCTAGTAATTTTACCAACTCAGTTTGTTTTACACATATTCGATCGCGAGTATTTTGAGAAACCGTGAATAAACCTTTACTTTCAGTAAGTACTCGTTAACTTATTATATACCAACTCAGTTTGTTTTACACATATTCGGTAGCGAGTATGTTAAGAAACCGTGAATAAACCTTTACTTTCAATTAGCACTCGTTAACTTATTATATGACCAAAACACGTGGATATAGACTAGTTTTGATCAACAGTTTTATAGTATAATTTTGACGTTATTTGGCATGTTAGTTACTTTAGAGAAGGCTAAAGTAGTATTGCCTTAATTTGAACAGATGCCAGAATGGCGACTAGGATGAGCTTACATCAATAATAAAAATGGAGAATGGCGCTTCTGGTTTATTATTCTATTGTATAAATTTATTTTCAGGGTGGAACCTACATCGGATATTGTAAAGAGACTCCCGTGTGGCGTACAAATCATTGTTGCAGCACTACGTACTGTAAAGAAATAGTTGTAGTGGATGAGAAAGGTAAACATTTTTTAAATGACGTGTAATTTTTAGCTCTATTGGCTTATGATCTAATGCGATGGATGGTCTGTTATCTGTCCATTGTCCTTTTGATGTGAACATTCTAGAACCTTCATTTGGCATCCTGTCTTTACCAAAACTGAACCAGAGTCGTTAAAAGCTTGAACCAGTTTTAAAACCGCCAATATCTTATATACATCAGAGTTATTGTCCTTGATTTGATGGGAAATGTTATATTTAGGGTTGTCACCACTCTAGCACCATCAGTTTGCATCTGGTCTTTACCACACTTGGCAAGTCTTAATGTTGATAAAAAACTTGGACTAGTTCAAAATTACCTTTATTGGAAAATAAAACAGAGACTTTTGGACCTTGATTTATTGAAAAATGATATACTTTGCTTTGTTAGTCTGTGACTGGTTCATTTTTCATCTGATTTTTACCAAAAAAATTACCAAAATCGTTTAGAATGTTACATCAATAAAAGGCTGGACAATTTTGAAGACCAGCCATATCTGACTCCAGCCATATCTGACTCTTTCTCATCCCTTGTTCATAAAATACCCGTCTATGAACGTTGGAGACAATTTTTGATATGCATCTTCATTCGTCTTGCATATGCATTTCACTTTTTGTATGTGCGAACTTAGCATTTCTTTGAGTTTCTCTGCGCTGGACATAAAGTCAATTTAAAGTGATACACTGAATTTTATAAATGTACAACTTATCTAAGGTGAAGGATGATCATTTGCTGTCCATTTCACACTAACATTTTAATTTAAAAAAAAAATTGATAACGAAATACATTAGTTAGTTAGATACTATGCATTTTTGTGATGTCATACAAGAAACATTTACACATGGCCAGGTCATATGCGCATATATTTCACAATATATGTTTATTAATGTAAATATATCTCAGGGCTGTCTCAAATAGCCGGCTATAGTCGCTGTCTATTTTAAATTTCGACACATGTTTTTTTTTAATCGGTATCAAATATTATGGAATTATTTCATCATCGGAAAGAACCATGAAATAACTAAAAATCCTGACCTGAATTAGCACCAAAAACAGGAGATTGCATGTAATTAAACCCCATGCTTATCCTAGGTGGAGAATGCCCGCGGACCCCCTAACAACCTCACTCACTTTGCTCGATCAAGTAGCCACCCGTTTTCTGAAATTAGAGACAGCCCTGTAAATGTGATATTCAATTTAAGAATTATTTATTGATTAGGAAAGAGCATTATTTATAGTTTTGTTGTGGTTTATTTGAGATATTACTTTTTGAACTAGTATTATATGCAGTCTGAAATTGTCCACACAGCGTTCTGTTAGACTCATTGAGATGTCACGGGTTGCATATATAAATGTCCGTACTATGTAAAGATAAAAAGCACCACAGAAGTCAAATAAATGCGACCAACCCCTCCCTACTGTTCTAAATGTTTGCCTAGACAATACTGATGTCATTTAGTAATGTGCATTTTGTGTTGTCTTGTATTTTTAGATCGTCTTGAAGTTAATCAACATAATGTTAATCAATATAATGGTATATATATTATAAAATTGATGCTTTCTTATTTTCTAAGGTCGACAACATATTCGCACCATACAATTTTGCAAGTGTGAAGCAGAGCCTGCTTCATTGTTAAGACTGGATCTTTGGCCATCCTCTCCTAAATATCCACGATTGGCTTTTCATTTGGATCTTTTATGGTGGATATATGGGCTTTTACTGGAAACTCAAACATCAGTGAAGGGGTTTTGTGAGAGCTTGAAAGCGCGGCTGCCAAAACATCACAAAGCCTATGTATCTTCAGAGGTATGTATCTTTTAAAATGTTTTACATCACAGTAGTTTTGAACAGGCAAAGAATTCACAGAACTTCTTTTAATTACACAAACAATAAAGCCTCAAATTATTCATTTTTGTCCTTGATTATTTAAAGATACATAATCAAAGAAGATTATTTTCTCATTTTTTTTTACATAGGTTCAAGATGTTTATAAGGTTCTGATGACAAAAACTATGGAGGAATCTCATGTGAATGTTGTCTTTGATGATGGAACTCAATGTGCAGCTTGCTATCTGGTATTTCTTTCTTAAAAGTTTTCTTTTGTGATTTAAAAAAATTGAAAATATAAATGTGATATATTTAAGCTTTCACGACTGTTCTATGAATAAGACTGCTTACATGTACAGTGCTTTGGGGTATATAGAATCATTGGTAGTAAAGAATCATTTTCTGTTTAAATTCAATTTTTTCAGCTCATATATTTTAGATTATTTTATAACTTTCCAGGCTTGAAGATATATCATATAAGCATACATTTATTCAACGGTGAAATTATTTGCTGTTTTAACAAATGTTAGGGACAAAAGTCAAAATACAATCATCAATTTAGTAACTTGTTGCAGTTTGGCACTTTAAAGGATAAAATGAAATTATGTAAATATTGGTGTAAAAACGCCTATTAAAACATCACAGTTTCAGGACAATAATTTTAGAAATTTTGCTATCATACAACTAAAAGGGTAATCTAAATCAGAAATTAAATACACATTTTCCTTTCATTTTAAAATTAGACGTTTAACCCGAGTGATTCTATACCCCACAAAGCACTGTATTAGTATCTATAAATATAACATATTCATGATCTTTTGTTTAAATATATTCCCCAACATTATTATTGCACAGCTTGATTAAAAAACTTCTGACACATGTGGCA
Organism: Cyrtodaria siliqua; assembly: GCA_037043455.1. NCBI lineage: Eukaryota > Metazoa > Mollusca > Bivalvia > Adapedonta > Hiatellidae > Cyrtodaria > Cyrtodaria siliqua. Next base: position 158,631 of record JAWPHD010004172.1, on the reverse strand, counting down.
TCCATTTGCAATATTCGTCAATTGCTTTTTTCAATTGGGCTGTATTTCGCGAAAAAAATGCGTTACATGTTTAAAACCAAATCTCCTCATTCTTTATTAAACATGATGTAATTTGATGAAAATGATCTTGGACTATTTTTAATTGCTTTTTTTGACGCTACTATTTGAATTAATAATTTAGTTTTTTGCCTGTTGAACATTAAATGAAGAATGTAAAATACAGAGACTATCTAGGAAGATGTATAAACATAAATACTCCTGGAACAAGTTATATGCTTCTCATTCCTCTCCCTTACATCCAACCAAATTTATTTTTAAAAAGAAGTTGCCTGATATAGTAATAAAATTCATGCTTGTATGCATCGACACATTTTATGGAAGAAAAAACTGTAAATTTTCAGATGCCATTGAAGATATTCTCATTCGATGCAGACTCCAACTAGTCCGAAAAGCATCCGGTGGAAATAGTTGGGACACTGGAAAGTTTAGTAACAAGTTTTTCCTAGTTCAGGAAGAAGTTGATGCCTTTGTTAATGTGTATCGAGTTGATGCAAAGAAGACAGATTTGGTAAGATATTAATAGAGATTTGGATTCAATCTCTACCCAGAGTACACTCGTTCCTCATTTGACTCTGTCGTCAAAGGAAGTAGGGCGAACGGTTAGATCACATGTTTATTCAAAAAAGTTATGACGATGTTTATAATAAATCCTTTTGCGTTATCTGCAAAGATAAAATATAGACCTATAAATAATTCCAATTTTTATTTCTACGAGTTAATTTTTTTAGTAATTTTCTTCTATCGAGCTTCGGTTTGAAATGTTTACATATGCGTTTCGATTGAGGAGACCTAAGCACGTATTATTTTTTTTAGTCAAATAGTCCCAATTAAAACAAAATTGTTTTCATGCATTATTTCAAATCTTGCAACATCTAATTTGCAGATATTCTGAAAATTATATTTACACAAGAAATAAATAAGTTTTAGGCAAACATAGTCCAATTTAACAGGTTTTACCAAAATCTTGTAATTTAGTAGCAGAGATATATGTGAGTGCAAGGAACGATAACTCTGCGTGGAGATTGATTTGGATTATGGACTCTAATTTCTAACCTAAGCGCTTCCGTGGTCGAGGGTTAAAAAAGCTGTGTTATAAAACTTCTCGCCTCTCACCGCTCTGGGTTCGAATCCCATTGGGAGCTCGACTTGTGAGGGAGTGATTCTTGCGGATGGCGGGAGGTATACAGTACTGGTTCTACCCAGGAATAAGTAGGTGGTCTATCTCCACCACACAATCAATCAACCATCATACATAGCCTAAAATGTGCTGAAGACTGATATTAAATAACGAGCAAAAACACTAATTTATAACCTGAAAGTTACATGAAACATTGACCATCTGACATGTGTAGCCTAAAATGTGCGGAAAATAGTTTGATGTATTTGACTGCTTACATTAAAATTTGTGAAATCTAGTTTTTACTATCATATGACTTCATATGTCAGCCATTTTCACTGAAGAAATAATATGGAGTTTTTTGCAATTGATTGTTAGTGTATTTAAAGTATAATTATCGGGAAATTATTCAATGTTAACATTGTAAGTTGTAGACACGCGTGACTCAATACCTCACTCCTCCTGTAATAGTTAATAACTGTCATTAGTTGCTAGTAACTGCCTTTAGTTGTTGTAACTGCCTTTAATGGCAGTTTGATAATCTTTTTCACAATGCAAAGACAGTTCTTAATGTTTATGGGCTGAATAAAAACTAACTGAAGTGTTTAATGTTGTTCCTTTGTTTAAAAAAATAATCTGGTTTTGTATCACAGGACTGTAATGATTTCCAAGCTGCTAGTGCTGTTCGGTCCAAAAATAAATCAAAGAAGTTGGCAGAAACGGCAGTATGTGCTATACTTTTTATGCCTCCGAAGTAATCGCACCGACCGAAAAAATGTTGAAAAATCATCGGGTGTCAACAAACCAGTTAACTAATACTGTAAAGCACAGACAGGATTGCACCAATACAGTCTACACTGGTCAAAATTGCTAACCGGTCATTTTATTATTTGGAATATTATATCAAATATTGTATATTTTGAGTTGATATTTCATACAAATAAATATGAGCAGCAAATAAACGATCAATACATTTTGTAACTTCAAAATCCGCACTTCCGGTCTCGTGGCTTATTTTGGCGCGAAATCGCATTATTATCCCGTGCTGCACGAGGTAAGATTTGAACATGTGTTTGTGTTCTCGGAATTGTTTATCGTTTCAATCCCAAACAAAAACTTACTAAACATTAAATAAAAAATGCGTCGGATGACAACGGAAGAGCGTGGACGGGCCGTCGGTATGATTATTGTTGGTACTTCGATTCGGCAGGTAGAGGACATTGCGTAATTTGTTCATTTTTATTAATTTATTTAATCGATTTTCAACGTTTTATTTTCTCTTTTTCAAGTCCAGTATTGTGTATTATAATATTCCTCATCCTTCTGGCAGGTTAGTTTATTTATAAGTTTACTTGTCTGTCCGTCCGTCCGTCCGTCACTTCGTTTGTTCGTTCGTGCATGATTCTGTCTAACCATGTTCATTATTTCTGAAAAAGTCGCAATAATGAGTTGTTTTATATTTATAGGTAGCCAGAACAGTCAACAGACGTTTTTCAACAATTTACGACCTTTGGCTCAAGTGCAATCGCACCGGAAGTGTTGATGACCTTTACCGAAGGCCAAAAAGACGTGTGACAACGCAGCGTCAAGATCGCTACATCCTTGTAACACACCTTCGTAATAGAAGAATAACAGCGACAGATATTGCCAGACGTTTAATAGGCGTCCATAATAGAAACGTGAGTGATCAAAGAGTACGAAATCGACTACGGATCATGGGATTGAGAGCGAGAAGACATTTTGTGGGATTAGTATTGACTGGAAGACACCGGCGAATTCGGCTTCAGTGGGCCAGAAGGTATTTGAGGTTCACCAGAGCAGACTGGGCAAATGTCGCCTTTACAGATGAGTCCAGATTTAATCTTCAGAAGTCTGACGGCAGAGAGCGAATTTATCGACGACATGGGGAACGATATTCGGATAATTGAGTCAACGAAAGATCTCATTTTGGAGGAGGGTCAGTGATGGTTTTGGGAGGTATTAGTTTGCACACTAAAACTGATATGGTGGTTGTTCGAGGAAACCTGAACGCAGACCAATACCAGCAACAAATACTTCGACCAACGCTTATTCCCTATATTCGCGCTAACCGTGGGATGACATTCATGCAAGACAATGCACCTTGCCATACTGCAAGAACTACCAGTCAGCTACTTCAGGGCAACAACATTCAAATAATGGAGTGGCCGCCATGTAGTCCGGATTTAAATCCAATAGAACATGTGTGGGACGAAATCGACCGTCGTGTGCGACAGTTACCAAGGCAACAAAATATTGCTGACCTCACAAGGGACATTGACAATGTTTGGAATAACATACCTCAGCGTTTTCTACATAACTACATAAATTCCATGCGACAACGCTGTTTAGCTGTTGTACACGCAAACGGCTGTCATACGCGATATTGATTTTTGTAAATTTTGAAATCTATGAATTTCGATACAATAAACTTCTTTGAAATTCATAAAATACTTTGCTTTACTGATGTGATTACTTATAGAACATTTTTCAATAAATTTATTTCCAATTTCACATATATTTTATTTTTCTGAGACAAATAAATAAGAAAATAACAAGTGATCGGTTAGCAATTTTGACTAGTGTATGTTATTCACATCACCATTTCTTGAAAAAAATATGGATGTTCCTCTGTAAAACAAATGTTTTTTTTTACATATTTAAGGGTGATGGGGGTCAATAGACAATTTAGAGTTGGGGCTAAAGAATTTAAAAGCTTATTTATTTTATGATATTGCTTGCAATCATGACGTATCAAAGATTATCGTTCATTCCGAACTTGCTTTTTATATTTTATATATACTCATGTTGAATATAATAGGTGCTGTACAGTCCAAGAAGAGCTCCTGGTGTTGGTTTGACAGATGGAGAAAGTGTGGAACGATTATGGTCATACTTAGGAAAATTTTCACGCATAACAAAGAAAATGAACCTGAAAACAGAATTGACCTGCTAACAATGGCTCTGGTACACTATGGACAAAAGACACAAGATAGATGTGGTTTGTAAAAACATTCTTGCTGTCTTTGTATGTTGTCAAATGTCCGGTCAAATGAGTGGTAGCGACATTATGTAATAAATCTTTACTAGATTAATTTTTCAACTGCAAAAAAATTACAAGTACGATCAAATCTTTAAGCGCTGTCATAGTGTAGTGTATTTTCCAGAACAACAGTATTGTCCCAATAGGTGTGTTACAATTTGTTTCATAATAATTCATCAGAGCAGATTTCACGAATGGTTGTCAATGAATGAGTGAAAACACTACGAGCCAATTCTTGTGTTGGTTAGATCATTGTAAATAAAATCAACTGTTGTTCTGTAACAGGTGTACATAAAAACATAGTACATAATATCTGTTTGTGTAACTTTTCCCCCTGGTCGAGTGATTAATGTCTCTAGCTATCAACTTACACATGCCATAACGTTTTGTTTTATTAACAGCAAAATATCTTGCGTGAAAGCATCAAAAGGCTCTTGAAATGGAAAATTCTAGTAGGCAAGAACTTCATGAAACCCTTTCAACTCTTGAAGGTTAGTTTAGTTTTTGATTTGCATTTTTACATATTCTTTTAGATTCTAAAACATCAGGTGCCGGTTTATCTAAACATCCAAGCATGGGCCAAAATATAAAACCCTTTTAAATTTTTCAGATTAAAGAAATAATAAAACAACTTTGATTTGTTCTAGTATATATAGAGGATCTTTCATGAGTACTCATTCATAATTGAATTTATTAAACCAGTTGGCAAAATGATATAATACAAGGCTCTTGCCGAGCATTATATCGTTTTGGCTAACGAGTTCAATAAATTCAATAAATTCAATAATGAATAAGAACGAATGTTGCATTCTATTTATCACATAACTCACATATCGACTTTTATTGCATTTTGCCTGTGGCTTTAACACGCGAAACCGACATAAACCATGTGACAGGGCATACTAGGAGTATTTGCATACTTATATAACTAATAGATTATCGAAAATATAGAATGGTGTTATTTCACTCCCACATATTTGTACTAGAAACAAGTTTTGGTTAGGTCTAAAAAAAAAGAGGTTTGTTTCCTGTTATTAGGGGTCTGATTTTTATTTTTTATTTTTGTAAGACCTCCATACCAGTGTTTCAAATTATATTATAACACCAGAATTAAACACTTTCAGTTGACTGTAGCATAAAACAAGTCTATTTTGTGTAATCCACGAATGTGGGTCGCAGGTAAAACGCGTGTATAACACAATATTCCATCGGGTTTCGAATTTATTTCTTCGCAACAAGTAAATTAAAACATTTATCTTGAGATTTATGTACGTTTTTGACTTTGTATGCTTGATTCTGATGAGAAAGGCGAACTTAAAATCGACAACTTTCAATGCCAAAGAGACGTATGCGTTTAAAATCAAAAACTAAAAAAGGTCATTGCTGAGCGACCGGACTGGTATAACAATTTATTTGCGTCATCATCGTCACAATTTTTTTCGGCCTTAAAAAAAAGAAGAAATTACCGTTATAAAAAATGTTTTTTTACATATTACTAAATTTTTATAATATTGTACCAATAATAAAATATAATTTTTTTATTTAATTGCATGCAAGCAATTTTAAAATCAAACTGACGCAGGATAACTAAATCGAGAAACAACTTTTAATGTTTCAATAAAGTTCAAGATTGCCATCTTGAATGCTAAGCCAAATTATAGTGGTTGTTGCTATTATGCTGGATTTATGATTACAATTATCTAAAAAGTTAGTGAAACAGGCTTCTGCACTATACGCCTAGTTTTAAAAATCTTGTTATTACATGCATCTGTGATATATCACTGGAAATTTAACATGTGCTTTTGTTGGTTAAGTTGTCCAACCAAGTATGCACCTTTGAAATCAGTTTTTGTTGTAAAGATTAAAGCCTATTCTGTTAATTAGAATTGAAATAGATTATTGATTTATTTTCTTAAGTATGGAAAGCTATTTATATAAGGGAATCTAGTGTTAATGTATCGTTTGAAAAAATTGAATTGATCAGCACTTCTTTTTGAGTATCATGTTGTAATGTAACCAGGTGTTTTAAAGACGACACATGAACAGAGCAAAGTGAAACACTGCATTGATTAAGCAAAGAAAAACATTCTTTGATTAACAATTAAAAGTCAGTAAGAGCTTGGACTGGATTTTTAATGGTAATAAACTCAATATGATACAAATAACTAAGATATTAAACTGTTCAAAATATGATCAAATCAATTTTAAATCTTATGTACAGGAGTTACAATGGAAGATGTCTCCAGATGGACAGAAAAAGAAGTAACGGTAGTGGTATTAATGGGGAAGAATGAAAAAGATGGTATATATTTTATGTGCTCCTGCGAAATAAGAGAACTGCATTTTAATAGTGACCTGTCTAACTAATCGTACAAATTATTTCTACCTTCGTGTGTTTGGTACAACTTTTTCTTATCTTAAGACACCAAAAGTCCTATAAATTTTATCCTTATATAGATACATTTCAAACATAGGTTACAGTGAATGACCATAACTTTCATTTAACACTAAGTTGGTTAATAGTGGAAAATGTGACCGTGTTTCGCCTTTGTAGAATGACTGTTAAATATTAGGGGCATTTTTGATGTTTATTCTTTGATACACACTTTCAGAGTTTGAAAGCTGAACAGGGTGGTGGCGTCTTAAATGTTTAGATAAATTTGTTGTGCCCGACAACTATTTAACTGTCATTCTTCAAATAAGGTGGGGTTAACAAACTGTTTTAAGAATGTATTTGCACAATATACAATAAATGACTTTAATGGCAAATGCATGTGACTGATATAAATAATACGGGAAAAAAATGCCAATACCCATCCGTACACCTGGATATAGTCTTGTTAAACAGTTTTGTAGTGTAATTTTGTCATTTGGCGGGTTAATTTCTTTAAATTTTGTGTTTGTTATGGGTTTTTTTTGGAGTTTTTATCAAATTGCAAGCAATAGCCATAAATTATTAAAATAAATACTCCTATCTACATCTGGATGAATATAACGCTGGAACCAAAATTAGGTCACTGTTTATTATTATACACCAGCTTTCACAAAATAAAGTGAAGTGGGACGATTTATGGAATCAGGAAATTAGGAATCACATTGTCCTTAACTTCGTATCCCGTCCCATCATGTGACACTTTTTTTTCCATTGTGTAAACACATTTATTACTTTGATTTCTCAAACAGTTTTTAATGGGTTGTTTTCAGACTTCATATATACAGAACAACTGATGACCTTATGTCCCTCTGCATCATCACCCATTGTAGATTGCCTAATATATTACAGAATTATGGCCCTTTGTTTGAATTTAAAATTTAGGCGGGGGTATTCATCACCTTCGGAGATAGTTCTAGTTAACACTTGATTTAAAGTCTACAATATGCATTGTAGGTTGCCATGAAATAATTGCATGTGCCTAGTATACCGTTAGCAGCATTTAACACTTGATACTTCAAATTCGCGTAAACATTTATAATACAACATTATAATTGTAAATGCTTATTGCGACTTAAAATGTATAAAGAGCGAAATGAAATATGTGTGCAGTGTTCGGCATCCTTGCTCCATAGACCAAGTTTCACTTGGAAATGAGACTTCCTGTCTAATGAAAAACATTTCTCCTGGTATTAAATCTATGTCATCTTTCAATATTTTAATGATTATTTCTCTTATTATTATTTTTTTAAATTAAAAACCTGACTTTCTTTCTTTAGAAAAGCTGACATTGAAAGAGGAATATAGTTTTGCTTTGGAAAGTCTTCATGAGTCAGGGTAAGATGAAGTACCACCACATATGTTTGTTATTTTAAATTCAGTCTGTCTGTGATGAAAATGTCTTTTTAATTTCATTACGTATTGGCAAGAAAATATTGACACTAAAAGTGATTAATGTTAAAGAGAGATATCAGCAATGTGTTTGCAACACTTTACATAATATTCTGGTTAGTCATGATATATAATAATAATTCTTACACTCATGGCAGACACTTAGGGATCACTTCATCCGTCGTCCGTCCCTCAGACTTTAACCTGCAACCTAACCTTGGCCATAACTTGAAAAGTATTTGGACTATGTTCATAAAAATTCACACATGTTCGTTAAACATCTCCGACTTTCATTTTGGCATATAGGGGCTGGCGTGGCGCAGTCGGTAGCGCGGCAGATTTGTAACCGGAGGCCCCGGGTTCAATCCTCCGTGGTGCCACTGAGTTCCGTCGGTGTGTTTTTGGGCAAGACACTTTACCTTAGCCTCGTCCGTCGGATGGGGACGTAAACCGGGCGGTCCTTTGTATCGGTCTATCCTCCGAGCACGTTAAAGAACCATAGGAATCTATTCGATAATAAGAGTAGGGCAGGTTCCCGGATTCCTATGTATCCTTCCCCTCTCTCTGGGGCGGCTCTAAATAACCTATACTGTGTTGATGAGCCGTTAAACAACATTCAATTCAATTCATTTTGGCATAGTTATGCCCCTTTTCATAAAAACTTTAACCTGAACCTAACCAAACTCATAACCCAGTTCTAATGATGTAGGTAATGTATTATTTTAATTGCTCAGGCTAGCCTACTGCAGAAAAAACGTTTGAAACAAGCGCCCAAACAAGATTCAGATCTCTCTCCGGTTGAACTTCTATGGGCACTACTCACCTACTGTTTATGTTAAATCCTCGCAACAATTCAAACTTAGTTTGTACTTACTACGTTTTCCATTGTTCTTCTTAATCAGATCTATACTGAGTAGTCTATAGAATTTAATGTTTGGGGAAGCGAATTAAAATTTCTGAGAATTCTGTTTACTAGATTATTACGTAACAAAAGGTCACAAAATGGGTACCACGTTTGTTCGGACTATGGATGATTCGGACCAGATAAGTGACGTACCTGGAAGGTTTTTGGGTATACGCAAGTGGGGTGTCCACCTCATGCAGCGCTGGTGGGGGTCGGGGCAATTTTTGAAAAATTGAAACAAAAATAAGTAGTTTTGAGCAACGTAATTAGAAACGGATTTGGAAGCTATTACTGTACTGTACCTATCACCCTAACCACCTTCGGCTTTACTTTTTATTGCATGTGTAGCTTTTTCATTTTTCCGACACCCAACTCTGAATTATACGCATATAGGCCTACATATTGGACAAACATTAAATTAACGTCAACACGCATGATCTGTTTTAAAAAAAAAAAAAAAAAAAAAAGTTCTGGGGCATACCTTACAATAGCGGTTGATAAATACAGTGCTCAACCATCATTTGAGACACAACTACGTCCTTGCATTTGATGTTTTTTTCCAGATTTAACGTTTTAAGCAAAAACGTAGTTTGACGGAAATTAAGTTTCCCATGTCAAAAGCCGAAATGATATGCTAAACTTTAAACAATTTGTTATACAATGTCTTACTTTAAAAAAAAAAAGATACCTAATATTAACATTTTACGATTCATTATGAATCTTCTGAATGTATCCTTATCAAAACAAATAAATAGTTGAGCGAGGAGTCAAAAAGAAATGTTAAGATCAGGCGCGTATCCAGGCATACGCACGTACGCCAATGCATACAATTCGTCAGCAAAAGTGAAAAAATAAAAGTTCAAAATGCCATATTAACGCTTAAATATAGCCTGAGAACGCATAATTAACCTCCTAATTTTCAAAATTTTCTTGTGGGAGGCATCCCAAACCCCCACCGGCGGGGGGGGGGGGGGGAACCTACTCCCACACATACCCCCCACTCGCATCGTCGCTGCTCGGTTCGCAGTTACGCTTCTCATATCTGGCGTACATTTCAAAATGCTCCAGGTACGCCCCTGAAGATGCTTGTGGCTACTAATTAAGTAATTGGTCAGATAAAAAGTTTTCTATCAGTTTATAATTATGTATGTAAATCAACATTTCATAATTTTTAAGAACTAACGGTTGCTTTTTTTATTAAAAAATATGGGATTATAAATTGCAATTATAATACAAATACAACTAAGATTCTCCTGTGATTTAACTCTTTAAATCTGGCATTTAATCTTCACATTCCAATCTGATCCGAATCGACCACTGATCTTTTCCTAAACTTCCTCTGAACTCGCAATTGAAAAACTGTCCGAATGATCAGATCCGAATCGGCTATGGGCCGAATGAGCCAACAGGTCGAACTACGCGCGCTTTTATGCTATCGTCTTTTATGCGATCGTATTTATTCGTATTAACTCGTTACTTTCCGACACTATCGCAACACTGTACGAGTTTTCTCCCCTTTGGAGCTATCCCTTATTACCTTATCCGACTAGGTAATAGTGTACCTCAGGGGATAAAGGGCGTCCCTTATTACTGCTGTAAGCAGCCTCATAACGTTAATAACTTCCTACTACCAGTATATAATAGTAACCGGAACGGGTGATTGAGCAATATTAAAACTAATTTACTTTGAACTATTTACATAATTATTAATTCTAATTTTAAATTCATGCGTATGAAGTTGCAAAACTAACGGGACGCCGCGCAGGTTACAAACCAATCACGCTTGCCGAGTCTTCTAAAAGTTTGGAGAAAAAATGTTGCGAAGGATACTTAAACAATATTTCTCATCTCGGATTTATTGGAATTAAATTGAATTATGACCTTAAATTACATGTGTTGATTTAAAAAACAGTTTTACAAGACACTATTAGAAAACAAAATCAAACCGTAGTTTGTTATATACACAAACACAACTGTAATAACAGCTCATATCAGTTGAACATTTTCATTACGGGAGCTAACATTAAATTAATCTAATCTTACTGATCTATGATCTGCATGATACAATCTTTCTTAATCACAGTCACAGTATACAACGTCCCATTTTCAAAAGACTGAATATATCATTCCTGCTTTGACACACCGTTTGCAGCACAATTGTTCATTGCAAACGCGGAAGCCTGTGGCAGTGTTATCGAGAATGGCTCCAACATATCCTTTTCCAAGTCAGTCACCGGTTGTAGGCATTTCAGGGTGGACCTTAAGGCCATGTCTCCAACAATATCCAACCTACGACTCGGCTGGTGTGCTTGATTTGGTGGCATGTTTTTTGGAACCATTGAAAGTCAACTATTCATTGCGGCATGAATGCATTTCCTCTTATCACACAGTTTCCAACAAGCACAACATGGAATCTGAAGGCTTATGCAACTTCAACATGGTATTTCCAGATTCTCAAAGCACAGGTTATACCTCTTTCAGCAATTGAAGATATTTCATTACATCTAGAAAGTGCGAAAAACAATTATCCGTATTGGTTTATATGAAGTAATGAATAGGCAATACAATGTGATTCCTAGCTCCTAAAACTAACCCATAGCTCATCTAACTGTATTTACTGTACCATTGCTATAACATGTACTACAACGTCTGTGTCTACTTGATATAGCATAAGTTTAGTGAAGTATTGTTTAACAAATACTCATTACATCAACCTCTTAGTGAAATAATGGAGATCAGTCTGCATCCTACTCTCGTTGTCTGATACAAGGCACATCTTCATCTCTGTTTTATTGAACCAATTTATTTTCCCTTTTATTGCAACTGATTGCTATGCCAGGTAACCCGAACTCTGCTTTTGTTTTGCATAATGGCAGTCACCTTCTAAACCTTCTGCAAGTAACATTCAACAATGTGTAAAGGAACTTGCAAATCATACTCAATAATGTTGTGCAAGCATAAAAAGGTATGTTAAGGCAGTTCGTATAGTCTGATGAAAATCCGAATAAGTTTTCCAAAGTCAGAAAAGGCTGACGAGATACCCTAATCCGCCGTTAATCCGAACCTAATAAGATACATATGTATGCGAGAAGAGAAAGCAAGTTATAGAATATGTTGTAAATGTAGATATACAAATGGAACAGGAAAAGTAGCATTCAAGGACGACAGTCAACCATAAATACACACAGAAACAAAGAACAACTTGAAAAATGAATAAAAGGCAAACTAAGAAACACAAAATAAAATGAATAAAAGGCAAAATAAGAAATACAAAAGTGTGGAAAATAGGGTACCATCGAGGAATGGTCAATAACCAAAAAGGGGGCCGCTGGGTTTTAAACCAGGTTCTAGGGTGCTCCAAACCTCACTCTTACCATTTTGTCATCCCAATAAACGGGACAGTGTAAATAAAGATAAACCCGCCAGGTTATATTCTCTAACAAACAGGGCAGCATTAATAGGCAGTGTAAGTAAAACACATAAATGATCATGTATATATAATATAAAAAACAAAGGCCTAGAAAGCCACAAGGTAAGTACTCATTGACTTAGTAGGAGCCAGAGCAACAAGAGAATAAACCGTTAAGGGTACGACAAGACAAGATTAAAGACAATCATCAAACGATACAGTCATAAATCATTTAGGTAGACGTCATCATAGGGTCCACAAAATGTCCGGTTATCGCGCAATCAAAGAGGAAAGCATAGTTGCGAACTGTAAATGGGTCCACCACTAAACATGAAGTGCGTTGCAAAATGATAGGGTCATAACCTCTGTTGATAAACTTCCTAAGTTTAATAAAGATTGTATGAAAGTGAGTATGACCAAGGTTTTATATTGGTGATCCCGGAGGAAAGAACACATGTTCTGGTTTATCTGTTTAAAGAGAGACTTTGTTATGTCGTATATAAGCTCAGTTACAAACGTGTCATGCTTTTCATGACATAGTTTACCTATTTGTTGAACAATTTCTGTCACACGAGAGTCGTCTATCTAACTTAAGTCAAGCACCAGTAAGTCATCAATATTGTCCTTGGATGGATTTTCTAGTTCTTCTACTGTGTAATTCAAACTATATTATGAACATCTTTGACTTGTTCATGATGGCAAAGATGATAGTCCTTTCTTTGCACTGATGCATTATTGCAATAACTAAAATTAACAGATAACTCAGGCCATGTCTGGTTCAGAGATCAGCCAGTGTGGCAGCTGTGATGTATTTACAGCCCCTTCAGCAGCTCCATCTTCTTGCACAATCTTATATTTCTGCTTGTGATCTAGTTCATTGGGTATTGATGAGACAACACAAATTAAGTTTATCTCACACACAGAGATGACAACTTTTAAGATTTAAAGTATAACAGAACAGTACTACTGCAATTGCGAACTTTTGGTTTCTCTTTATGAGCGCCATGTGCAATACTCAATGGTAGGCATGCCTTGCTCACACTTCGATGAAATAACCGTAAACTAAATTAAGTATGGTAATCACTTGATGAGCTTTCCTGATACATGTAATCACTTGATGAGTTTTTTCTGATACATGTAATCACTTGATGAGTTTTTCCTGGTACATGTGTTTATTTCAGAAAGGAATCTGCAGTGTCATAGTGACATTTGCCAGTCTTCAAACAAGTCTCCGATTGTTTTAGGTGCCTCCATTTTAAATATGACGGCTTCCATTCAAAATGCCATTATGATCTTCACTTTGGGTTTCATGCCAATTTCATTGTTTCTGCTTGGCATCTATATAGTTTACATCCGTTAGCATAACATGTTTTCGCGTTTAGGTTTTGTTTACTTGTTTTGTCTTGTAAATAATGTATTTTAGGGTTTTATAAATTAAGTTTATAATGAAACGACAGTTTCTGATAACATAATTACTTGAGTACCCTTCAGAAATTCCCAAAGGTTGGAGAAAACATAGTCAATCCGAAGTGAAATTTGATTTAAACGTGTTAATCCCTTTACGCCTTAACCATAGAGTGCCTCTAAATAACTCTTTATTGCAATATTGACAAACAAATACTATGCCAAGAAAACTGAGAGAACAAATTCAACATATTAATTACTTTCTGACAAACAATTATTAAACGAATTGCACATTTTACTATTTTCAACACGTTTTGGGGGCCATTTTGAAAACGGTAGCCATTTTGAACTAAAATATACCCAGGTTGTATTTCATGACCCGTTGTCTTTCATTTTGTGGAATTTATTGTGGTTGCCATAATATATTTTGCTAAAACCTGAAACATACACTGAACAAAATTGCTAAGTATCAACTTTAATTTGTATCTAAATTAATTTTCTTATTTTAAATATATTTTAGAAAAGATATATGATAAGTATTTTGTTTTGACCAATAGTTTGTAAAACATTTATTTTTTTGTTTAAATTGTTACATCTTTTGAGAGTTACCCTCCCTTTATATGAAAACAAGAAATGTGCTGATAAAACACATAACATGAGTCAAAGATCGCTTAAAGATATAAAATTCTTAACATTGGTATGAAATAATAGAAAAAAAACCATAAACATTTGACCCCTTTAATTTAATCTTAAATTACCTCCCTTTAAATTGAATATTGTTTAAAATTCAAGTAACCGTTATTCTTTTGCAAACGCATTTGTAGTGGTAATGCTAGTAAAACATGATGTCAGAATAATTTTAACTGGCATATTTTAGAATTAGGAACATCGAAAGCTTCACTAATTCGAAGTACTTAATAAAATCCTATATACCCAGTTGTATAAGTGTTATAACTTATTTCTAAGCAAACACAATGACTTAAAAGTTTTAAAATATGTTCAAGCAATCAGAGTAGACGATTTACACTCATTATTTTGCAGTTTAACAATACAATACACAAAACAATGAGAATATTATTGACTTATTCTTAGGTTGATACTTAGCAATTTGATGTAGTATATAGGTTCAAGTGATTATTTATTACTTATTTGGCGGCCATTTTGAAAATGGCGGCCATTTTCAAAAATCTGACGTTGGTCCATAGCCAGTTTTTTTCAGTATGATATTGTTTAGCTATGTGCAAAGTTTGGTGCTTTTGTCAAACAATTCACAATTTTTTCACCGATCTGCCCCACTAATGGGTTAACATTTGTTGATATTTGTTTTATTATATTATAGATCATTCTTTTTTTAAGGAGTAAGGTGTTACTATATCTCAATGAAGTGTACATGCATTGTTGCATGTTTATTATTGATTTGGCCTTGAAGAAAGTTAAAAATAGTATAGATGTAGACATGTTTTCTGGTATGCACATTATTGATGCAAATTCATTTATGAGGATGTGGACTGTTTTCATTGGACTATTATATGCAAATTCATTTATGATGAAATTTGGAATATTCTTATTGGACGGTTTTAGTGGGGAAACCTTCAGTGACAGTATATAAACAAACTCTGGGAGTTCTATTTAGATCAGTTTCAGTATTCTTCATTAAAGTTAATTTATATTTGGATACTTTTAGAAAATATAATTGTGAGAGGATTTAATACACATTGTGCTCATTCAAATAACAGTGAAATTGGATATATGGACTAAACCGGAAATATTTGAAATTAATTTAGACTTAAAAAGACACTTACTGTTTTAGAATTAAGAGACACTGTTTTGGATTAAAGAGACACTTTCTGTTTTGGATTAAACAGACACTTGCTAATGTGAATTAATTTTATTTGGACTTTAATAAAAAAATGGATATTAATGAGAAACTGGATTTGTGTACTCTGTAAGTGAATATTTTATGAAAATAAATTTGTTAATTATATTTTTGTGTGGCGGATTTTGCATCCTTTCTAGTTACATTTTACTCGTAACAACCTGCTTTCGCTGGCACCCAATGAAAAAAGCCAGATTAGATAATTTTTAAATAATAGATAATTTATTTACGGACTTAGATGATGCAAAAAATATTACCAGGTTATCGCACAGATCATTCTATGTTCAATTTGGAGATTGTAAAAGGAAATTCATACTGGAAATTTAATAACTATTTGTTAAAGGATACAAAATATGTTAAGAAATAAAACTTATAGACAATGTGTAAACGCAGTATGCTGCAGACAATCAGGACTTGGGTTGATATAAGTGATATTATAATACAAGTTCTAAAACTAAATATAAATGATCAGTTCTATGAAGTTATATTACTGTCAACCAGAGGCAAAACAAAAGCCTATTCATCTCATAAAAAGAAAATGGAAACAAATAAATAGAAATATTGAAAGACTTGATAAAGAAACTAAATAAATTATAATTTACTTGAGGAAAAAATAATTTTTTGAACTCCACAAAAGAAAGTTAAAAGGTGTATTTGTGAGATCCAAAGCATGATGGATAAATCAAGAAGTAAACATTTCAAAGTACTTCTGCAATTTGGAAAATAGAAATTACATTTCAAAATATATGAATTCTCTGATTTATTCATCAGGTAACACTTTAAAAACACAAAACGAAATTTTAGAGGAAACAAAACACCATTTGAAAAGTTATATAAAGCTCAGGAAACCGAAGACAAACCTGAACACCTTACTGATAAATGTTAATGTACCAACATTAGGTAAGTAAGTTTAACAGTCAATTGAGAGTGAACTTACATAATACAGAAATGCTAAATAGCCTTAAACATTTCCAATAACACGAGCCCAGGTAACGGCGGTTTTACAGTCGAGTTTTTCTGGATCAATATTAGCCTACTTTTATTCAGGTCAATAAACTATGCATACTTAAACGGAGAGCTCTTTATCACAAAAAAACAAGGAGTTATAACTTACCATGCTTACATTCCAAAAGATAATAAAGACACATTATATTTAAAACATTGGCGACCAATTTCTCTGCTTAATGTTTCCTATAAAATAACATCTGCATCAGTAGATTGTAGAATAAAAAATGTATTGTGTACTGTCATTCTGGCTTTCTACCAGGTAAATTTATGGGAACACATATAAGACTGCTATATGATAGTTTATGGGGACACTATCGTATTCCAGGACTATTACCCTTGGTTGACTTTGAAACAGCATTCGACACAGTTTCATGGAGCTTTAAGATAAAGGTCTTATATTTTTTTAATTTTGGCCACTCCATTATAAGTTGGATAAAATGGTTTTATCATAATACTGAATCATTTGTTATTGTTAATTTACATATATCAGAATGGTTTTACTTACAGAGAGGTTGTCGTCAAGGAGATTCTTTGTCACACTACCTGTTTATTCTTTGTGCAGAAGTGTTGACAGTGTTCCTAAAAAACAACCTACAAATTAAAGGTATTAAGATAGATAACCAAGAATATCTAACATCTCAATATGCGGATGACACGAGTTTGACTCTAGATGGCTCCAGAGAATCCCTATCTCACTCCATAATGACACTAAAGGTTTATGCAAAAATATCCGGCCTTAATATTAATACGGACAAAACTAAAGTTTTTTGGTTTGGATCTGAAAAATAAAATATAAAACTATATCCTCAATACAACCTTTTTTGGGAAAATGGAAACAGATCTAAATTCTATGGTAAACACAAACTATGATATTAAAATTGAAGAAATAAGAAAATTAATTGCTAGCTGGTCAAAAAGAATACTTAATCATTTAATAACTGCAATTCCAAACCCGGCAGCAGATAAAATTAAACTTATTCAGAATATGTTTTGCAATTTTCTCTGGAGCAACTCAAAAGACAAAATAAAAAGAACCATTATAACACAAGATCATGAACTTAGAGGGCTTAGAATGATTGATATCGATAAGTTCATATCAGCGTTAACAATAACCTTGATTCGCAGCCTTTTCTAGACCGAAAGCAAATATACCCACCTTATAAAAACTATTTGTCCAATATTCTATAACTTAGCTACCTACGGTAAAAATTAAATAAAACTTAAATAAAATACATAATTCATTTTGCAAGGATGTTATAACAAGATTTATAACATTTGCTGATCAAATGAAACCTATTTTGTGGCAACAGTTCCTTTCAGTCAAAATATGGCAATAATCCGAACATTAAGGTCGGAGGCGCCAGTGTTGTATACAGAAGATGGCTTGCAGGAGGAATAGTATTTGTCAACAATCTTCGAAACTCAAATGGAAGCCTGTTTTCTTACAGAGAATTTACAGAGCGATATGATATAACGTCTTTCTTCCTGGAATATTAATGTCTCATTAATGCTATTATAAACTACTTAGTAAAATTGAATTAATACATCTGCCAAGTAATAGTTCTAATCCCTTGCGCCCACTGACCCTTGCACTAATACTAAGAAATATAAAAAGATCGGACAGGGAAAGTAGCATTGAACGAGGACAGTCAACCACAAAACACAGAAACAAACACGCAAACATGGCAAACAGACAAACAAGAAGGTAAAAGTAATAATAAATGCAAACGACATCACAAACACAAAATGGTTGACAATAGGGCTACCGCCTTGGAACGGTCAGTGGCAAAGTAGGCCACTAGGGGTTTAAACCGGTTCTAGGGTGCACCAAACCTCACACTTACCCTACTGTCAACCCATTAAAACAGGACAGTGTAAATAAAGAAATCCCCGCCATGATCTAATCTCTAACCAACAAGGCAGCATTAATAGGCAATATAAGTAAAACACAAATATGCTCGTGTAAATATATTACAAAAAAACAATAGTCTAGAAAGCCACAATGAAGGTACTCAGTGACTTGGCAGAAGCCAGAGCAATAAGAGAATAAACCATTAAGGGCACGACAGGAAAGAGCATATACAAACATCAAACGCCACCGTCCCAATGGGCTTTAGGTAGGCGTCATCATAGGTTCCACAGCCTGTCCTGTCATCGTACAATTAAAGAGGAAAGCATAGTGGCGAACTGTAAAAGGGTCCACCACCAAGCATGCAGTACGTTGCAAAATGATAGCGTCATAACCTCTTTTGATAAACTTTTTAACAAGTTTAACAAAGATAGTATGAAAGTGATCATGACCAAGAATCTTACGAAGTTTATCATTCACATCACCATAGAAGTCAGGTTGTGATAGTCCTTGTCGCAGAAGAGTCCTTAAATTACTTGTATATTTGGAAAGAAGATCAGGGTTACGGTAATAAAATTGTGCAAAGGTTTTACGAAGTTTATGGTAACGGTAACCCTGATTGAGTAGCTTTTTAGTTATATAAAGATTACGAATATTAAAGTCCTCAACTCGAGTACAAGCTCTTGAAAAACGAATAAGTTGAGACACATACACCCCATATGAAGTTGCTCGGGGAACCTCCCCATCAAAGTGGGGGTAATTAACAATGTCAACATTAAAATCATCTCTCTTGTCATAGATTTTGCTAATTATTT
The DNA here is from genome assembly GCA_037043455.1 of Cyrtodaria siliqua. Taxonomy (NCBI): domain Eukaryota; kingdom Metazoa; phylum Mollusca; class Bivalvia; order Adapedonta; family Hiatellidae; genus Cyrtodaria; species Cyrtodaria siliqua. Next base: position 139,305 of record JAWPHD010004172.1, on the reverse strand, counting down.
CACCATTTTCAATCGAGAGATCTAAATCAAGAAAAGAAGCGTTATTATCAGATATATTAGCTTTATTAAGCTGAAGTTCTTTAGGATAAATATTATCAACCATAGTTGGAAAGAAAGGGTTGTCAATGTTCAGTATGTCATCAAGATGCCGAGAGGTGTCATTAAAAGCTTAAATAACATCTGCCTGGGTATCTGGTGAAAGACTCAACATGAAATCTCTTTCATCATGTTCATAGCAAAATAAAAACAAATCTGCGACAAGTGGTGCACAGTCCGTACCCATAGGGATACCAACAATTTGTCTATAAACGGTGGTACCATACCGGACGAAAATATGATCTAATAGGATGATGAGTGCTTCACAAACTTCATAGCAAGTCCACATAGTATAATTGTCTAAACTGCCGTTGGTAAAACACGCTTTAATATTATTACATGCCAAAAATGTAGTATTTTCTCTAGCGAATGTTTTTTGAATAAGAGAAATTAGCTTGTCTTTAATAAGATGATGTGGTAAGGTTGTATATAGTGTAGTGAAGTCATAACTACTTATTGATGAAACTTGACCTTTATTGAAAATTTTATCTAGAACGTCTCCTGAATATTTTATAGACCAAAATAAATTAATCCCAGAGTTTTCATAAGTTTTATCACAATATAGTTTAACGTGATCTTTAACGGCAGTAAGACAAGAAGTTAAAAGTTTGGAGATGTTTGTTGTGGTGCAGGCACTAGAATTCGAAATAAAGCGAGCCTTATACGGACTTTTATGAAATTTAGGAATCCAGTACATGGTAGGCAGTTTATTTTGCTAAAACATGAAAAATGTTATAGATTTATGTATGATATGTTGACTGTGAAACATAATTACCCATTATCTCTAAGAAAATGGAGCAATGAGGTTATAACGGAACCAAATTATAAATTTGAAAAACTGTATGCAATACCTTTGTGTTTGTGTTTGAATGCTGCTTTCCCTATCCGATATTTTTATCTTATCTCTTGGTATACTTGTCAGAAACAGATATCTTGTTTCGAAATAATACATTTGATATTGTTTTAAAAAAATACTCCTGCAAGCCAAACTGTTTATATACCAACAAAAATGCAAAAACTTAGATAATTATTTACTACATATATGTAAAGAATAGGTATGCAAATTAAACTTACATTTAATTAACACTATTGATAATCTAGGGACACCAATTTGCTCCTTTGAGAAGTAGAACACTAATGTTTTCTTCTTTGTTTTTTTTTTCTAATTTTTTATTTTCAGAAATATTGATGCTTTAAAAACTACAAAATCCGCCTTTTGGGGGAAAAAATCATTCATACATAGTTACTGTGGTAGATAGTGTGACAACTAAATTGTCATGTCCTCAGCTCAGATTGCATCTCACTTTCTATTTTTTCTATAGTTAATGCATTGTATAAGGTACTGTCTAAGATGAATACTGTTTAAACTTACCCGCCTATTTATACTCAATTTAAATATGTTATATGTTAGATTGTACCTTAAACTACTTAACATGTACATGTAATATTTGAAAGAGGCCAAGAGAAAACATAAATATGTTTGTTTCTTTGTCTTAACAACAGCCAACATTTTACATCATAAGTATACCGTTTCTGAGCCTACTGACGATTAGGTATATGTATTTATTGCATATTTTGAGAGTCCAGATTTTAATGACACAATGTAAACGGTATTAGCCAGCCAGGTTAGACTCCGAAGATGGAAAGTCGAATTAAGAGTTACCAACTCGTTCTTCGTTTTGCGCATAGTTAATCACGGGCGTTTTTAGAACCCGTGAATATTTGTTTCCTTTAATCGGCGCATATAACCTTGAGCACCTGGATAAAGTGTTGATATACAATTTTTGTAGTGCTATTTTGCTGTTGCTTGTAGGGTTAACTTTCTTTAACAGTATAACAAAACTACATGTTAAATAATAACTATATAAAAGAGTATATTGGTATAATAACTACTGTTGCAATAGATGTAGTCAATATTATCTACTTTTATGAATGATGCATTTTATAGTATAATGAATATTTTATGAATGATTTGAAAAATAATAAAACAATAAAACAATTTTTTTCTCAGATCTGCTTCTAACGTGTACAGTGTTGTTATTACAACATAGGTCTACGTCTCTTTCATTGTCACTCCACTATTGGCATTGCGGGTCTCCCGTTTATTCTTAGATTTCCATCAAACTAGCCAAACAAATCGCTAAATACAACCGCTTGAACATGTATTTCATGTAGCTCTGTTGTTCCTAATATGGGATACAGACTGATAGAATAATCTCTTTCTGGTATTGAGCCTCATTCCTATTTGGCGAATTTCAATATGGAGATTTAGTTCATCTATCAATAAAATGATTATATTAAGAAAGAGAAAGAAAGAGAAAGAAAGCGTGAAATCAACTTAAACGTATAATTGAATATTTGTACTAATACATGTGAGAACAAGCTGGATGAATCGGGACTTAGGGTTGCGTTTTCTGGTGGAAGATAACACTGGTACTTCATAATCAGTTTTCCTGTTTGCAAACGTGTTAATGGTCCGTCAAAGGTAGCACATATCTATATAATACTGTAGATACTAACCACAAAAATATTTAATACTAAAGGTAGCGCATGGCTGATTTATATAATACTTTAGTTACTTAGTGCAGCTTTTTTAATAAATTCGTAGCGCAGATCTGTATGATTAGTGATGGATATTGCCTTTATTAGTATGCACAGCAATCAGTGCGACATGTCATATGTTCCATATATCGGATGCCAATAATGTTATTAAAATTATCAAATGTGTGTTAATTGGTGCAATCCTTCAATGTCAAACGATAATGAGTGATAAAATTACTTTTCGCATATTCTGTAGAATTTTCAAAAAACAGCATTTTTCTGCAAACAAATATTGATTTGTGTGGTAGAGAATATTTCATCAGTTTTAGATTGCGTTTAGATCATTTAGATACTCGTTAAAAAAATCAGTGAATGCGCAGACGAGTTCGAAAACTACCAAGATTGGACCAGTAATACCAGAGTTATAGGGCTTTCATTTTTCATTCGATCTTTACTATACTTTACAAGATTGTTACTATCAATCGAATTTTGGAATAGTTTGAAAACCAACCAAATCGGATTAGTAACACCGGAGTTATGACCCTTGATTTAGTTTTTTAAAACAAAATGCTGTATTTTGCTTCGTTAAGACGATGGGGCCTTCATTTAACCGGATTTCAACGAAACATTGCAGGGATGATCAGTACCAAGCCTAGTTGTACATATCGTCACCATATTCCGGTTGAATGAATTTTGTTGAGTTATGGCCCTTTAACGGTTTTAATACACACACTTTGTCTGGACTAGTTCTCCTGAACCCCTGGCCGGATTTCAACGAAACGTTTTAGGGATGATCAGTTCCTAGTTGTGCATATTGTCGCCGTGTTCTGGTTGAATGATTTTTGGCCCTTTAAATGTTTTAATACACAAACTTCGTCCAGACTAGTCTTTTCTTAACTCCTGGCCAAATATCAACGAATATTGGAGGGGATGATGCCTAGTTGCGCATGTCATCGCCATGTTACGGTTGAATTTCATGACAACACTCCTTGATATAAGAACCATTTTAGCAAGCAGAGCCTCCATATGCCCTCTTGTGCCTATTGAATTGTATGAGTGGCCTAGTGCAATGCTTACTTTGCACGTATTTAATTCCGATACACGTACGGTTTAGTTAAGTCAAGTTTGTTTGTCTATGATCTTTCTTGTCGTGCCCTTAATGGTTTATTCTCCTGTTGCTTTGGCTTCTTTTGCCTTCTTGTTTGTCTGTTTGCGTGTTTGTTTCTGTGTTTTGTGGTTGACTGTCCTCCTTGAATGCTACTTTCCCTGTCCGATCTTTCTATATTTCTTTTCTGCCAAGTCATTGAGCACCTTCATTGTGGCTTTCTAGGCTATTGTTTTTTTGTATTATATTTACACGAGCGTATGTGTGTTTTACTTATATTGCCTATTGATGCTGCCTTGTTGATTAGAGATTAGATCATGGCGGGGATTTCTTTATTTACACTGTCCTGTTTTAATTGAATGACAGTAGGGTAAGTGTGAGGATTGGTGCACCCTAGAACCGGTTTAAACCCCCAGTGGCCTACTTTGCCACTGACCGTTACAAGGCGGTAACCCTATTGTCAACCCGTTTGTGTTTGTGATGTTGTTTGCATTTATTATTACTGTTGCCTTCTTATTTTCTGTTTGCGTGTTTGTTTCTGTGTTTTTTGGTTGACTGTCCTCCTTGAATGCTCCTTTCCATGTCCGATCTTTTTATATTTCTTGGCTAGAACATTAACATTGCATCCCAGATATTATTTTATTTACAATAAAGTCTCTGAAAATGTATATCAGTGACCCTTTTAAATTCGATTTATACATATGAGATTAACTCTACGATAGTGTAAACCTTAGTCCAATAGGGACATGTGGTAAACACTATTTTTCATAACAAAAACCTTAATCATCATGAACAATTGACAATTAGATATTATTCATCTCAAAGTCACATTAGTTCATTTAACTTGAACACGGAAAGTATTATGTTCTTTGCTGTACTATAAATAAATTTTATAATGATGAATGATATCAATATATGAATGACACAAACGGAAATTATATACAGCAATGGTTGTCACTTTTTCTGTGCATTTTCATAAATTTGTAAGGACACATTTCCCAACGCCACTTGGTCATTGAAAAAACATGGGAAGCTTGAATATTTACAGCCAGCACGCTTCATGGCTGATCAACTCAGGTATATAAATTGAGGCCCCTCTTAGTTTTTTATTTGTATAGCATTGCCATATTGAGGGTAATAATAGCTTAACAACACTTTGTAATTTACTTTAATAAAGAAATATATCTTCATAATTTAGCTTTTGAATACAAAACTTATCTGGTATTTCTTAATTGTTTTTAGACCACAAATCAGAGCACAACACAATAAATATACAACATTCTTTAATGTGTTATTATGTGTACTGGTCAAAAATGCTTTATTGGGTGGGCCTCATAATCTGAAGAAAAATTGAATATCACACTTTGCTCATGAAATTGTATGGCTAACAGTGATTTACAGTTACCTATAGAAATTCTCTCTCCCCAAAAAGTTCGAAATATGTCCTTAAATGTCCCGTATCTTTCCCTTAAAACCTCATACTGGCATTTTAAAACAAAATTAGTAAAACAGTTGCTTTTTTTAAATGGAAATTATCACATTCATGAAATAAATGACTCGAAGAAAATGCAAAACAGTAATAACGAAATGTGTATCGTATTGACATGTCTTGTTTGAAATTGTGACTCCGTTGATGGGAATTCATTTTATTGATTGAACGGAAAATTGATTATAAATCATCAGTTGGGCAAATTCGTTCGATATCCACAATTAAAATAGCTACATTCGGTAGTTTGTCTATAAGTATATAGTCAACTAAGAAAAACGTATGCATAACGCTCGCTTTGATCAATCTCATCAAACGTGAATCCATGTATATATCCGTTACGTCGATAATGTTTATAATAACATAATTCGTCACCTTCTCTGTGCAGTAGGAACGCCAGCCCTACGGCGTATGAATATTTATCAAACAAGGTCACGTGATAAAATCGATAACAAAATGACATTATCGGGAAAATTGTCACTGGTCAGATTTCTTCACCTCTTATTTATAAACTGTGATTATAACAAAACACCATCACAGATCGTTGTTAAAGTAATAATATTCACAAACTTCATTGGTCGAACAGAATTGGTGTACACTTCGTGTAATTCCCATTAATAGTCAAAGGTATTTTTCAAAGGGATGAATTTAGGTTGTTTTAAGGTTTAAATTGCCAAAAATGCGCTTTTAAATCAAAATCGATTTATTTTGTCATTTTAGAAGCGAGAATAAAAACAAATGCATGTACGCGTAGATAAATCTTTCCTCTGTCCATATGCAAATTTTTAATGAAATCGGAGACAAGTACTTTTTTTTCCCCAAAATTAACTAACATGACCCACGGACTCAAAGACGGCATAATGCATATACATTTACAGACGCGACCGGGTACACAATAAATGAAATAATTCCATTATTTCAATACATATATTTCAAATGTATGTATCCATGCATTCCAGATTAAATTTCTGATCTATACATGCTTTTGGTTTATGCCGGAGTGCTCAGAATAGGTTTTAACAAACAAAATTGTAACGCTACGTCGGGAAAGGAAATGAGGATTGTGAAAATATATGTTGCAGTGCTAATTTTCTGAATCCGAAAAAAAAAGCAAAAAAAAAGAAGTTTTAACAGCGAGAATGATTTTTTTTTCACGAAAGTGTTTATTGACATGTCTACTATTAAAACCCAAAATTTAAAGTCAATCAGTAAAAAGTACTTTTTTTTCCCCAAAATTAACAAAGTACACCGTGTTCGCTAAAATATGAACAATCGCCTTCCGAAGTTAATGTACACGCGGGATATAAAACCATGAAATTATGAAATCCTTTTTAAGAGATATATTGATTTCAACATTGTTCTGTATTTAATAAATTATTAGAGTAGAATGTTCACCGTTTTTCTCAAGGACACCATTACGGTAGTATCCCTGCAGCCCCGCCCCTCATTCCACCCCCACCACCCTCCATACCGTATTGATTAGGTTGCTAAAGCACAGTTTTAATCAAATTCGATTTATTTCATCATTTTAGAAGCGAGAGAAAAAAACAAAAGCATGTACGCGTAAATACATCTTTCCTCTGTAGTTATGTAAAATATAAAAAAAATCGGAGGCAAGTACTTTTTCCCCCCGAAAATTAACAAAGTACACCGTAATCGTTTAAATACGCCGAATCGACGTTCCAAATCGATCTTCGCACGGAATAAAATTGTGGAATTATGAATTCATTTATAAAGATAAATCGATTTCAGCATTGTTCAGTAGTTGTTATATTATTGATGTAGTATGTTAACAGTATTTATGAGAGCAATATTACGGTAGTATCCATCCAACCCCGTGGGTTTCCCCCCTCCAACCCGTACACACAATACGTTGTGTATTGCTGAGAATGCGCCTTTTATTCAAATCGATTTATTTCGTCATTTTAGAAGCGAGCATAATAACAAAATCATATAGATACATCTCTCCTCTGTATATATGTAGAATTTCAATAAACGGAGACAAGTACTAATTAAGTAACAGGACCGTCCGACCCAAAGACGGCAACATTCATATTCATTAAGGAAAGACGACCGGCTACAGAAACAATTATATAATTTCGTTATGTAAACACATATATTTAAAATGTATGTGTTCATGTATTTTACACTAATTTTTTTATCTATACATGCTTTGGGTTTATGTCAGAGTGGCCAATTTATTTTAACAAACAATGTTGCAACGGTATATCGGAAAATGAAATCATGATGGCGGCAACATACGTTGCAGAGTTAATTTTCGAAACCAGAAAAAGCGATAAACTAATATAAGTTTTACAGGCAGAAAGAAGTATATTCTTTAAACTGTTCGTTTAAAACTGAGGGGGCGACTCGAGTTTTAAAGAAAGCAAGATTGGTATGTGTCCCTTTAACCAAGTAAATAAATGACTGACGAGTAACATACATGCTACTGTCGGTAACAAACATGATTATGTGTAGACTCGAAGATTTCATAACATAAACGTGGACATGACATTGTGTCGATGGAGCACTTGCCAGATTTGTGGTGTTGTGAAACACTGTACGCGTGAATCCAAAAAGTGCGGGTCGTTTATATTTATAGGGCATATATAGTTGTATATATATTTATTTATATATATCATTCTTTTATATTTATATGGTCCCAGAACGCAGTCATACTCACTACTATATTGAAAGTAAATACTGAATATACATGTGCGGTGCGTTACGATTTGTAGTATTTGAAAACAGACATATTAAACATTTCCCTGAACATATATACTATATTCATAGAAGTATTATTTCCTGGAAAAAAAATACATATTTGTTTTCAGCAGTTGAAATCTACTATATTCTGCGAATATTGCTATTTTGAAAATTTGAATACGTCTGTTTTCATCAAATAGCATGTTTTGTTTGTTTTAATATATATATTTTTTAATTTATGATTTAAAAAAAAAATGGATGATCGGAATATGTCTTACACACTGTTGAATCCTGTAATTTAACAACAAGTGGTTTGGTTCACAGGCGACAGTATCGGTGAACAAAACCACTTGTTTTACTGGATTCAACATTGTGCAAGAAAATATTCATATATTATACCATTAATATTATAACATGTGTGTTGTAACATATGCTTATCCTTGGATAGTGGATGTCTGCAGGGAACTTGACCTTTTACCTAAAAATCAAACGATCATCCTCTTTCCACTGTCCAACAATGAAGTTTCATGACATTTGCTTTAGGTAAGAGGAAAAACTGTGTGGGCAATACTTTTCATTTTCCGGTCATGGTAACGGACCTTTCAACTACTGACTTCAAAATAAACAGGGATTATCATTTCACCAAAGGCATTTAAAGTATGAAGTTTTATGAAATTAGCTTCAGAGAAAGTAATAAAGAGTTTGTACAAAGTTTCGTCAAAATCCAACAAGTAGCGCAGACAAGATTTGCTACAGACGAACGGAAAGGCCAAATCTAATCTGTCTCACCTACCACTTTGTGGTGGAAGACATAATTATAAAGACAATATTGCAGTACATATGTATACTTTATTAAGCAAATAATTGAGCGAACATAAACTTCAGCATTGACTCTGGCCAGTGGTGTACATGGAGTCTTCTTCCACATGACGTGCAGACTGAAAGAAAAGAAAGACATAGAATAAAAAGTTAATATAAGTCGAGCAGAGTATTCAATTTGAATCAGGTGTTGCGAGAGGGATCTAGGGCATATTTAGGGAAATGGGACAGTTTAAAATTTAATTATTGTTTAACGCCTCATCAACACGTTGTTTAGGTTATTTCGAACCGCCCGAAAGAGAGGAGGAAAGATACATAGGCATCCAGGAACCCTGCCCTACGCTTACTACCGATTAGATACCTATGGTTCTTTAACGTGCTTGGAGGGAGGACAGACTCCGATACACAGGACCACCCGGTTTACGTTCCCATCAGACGAACGAGGCTAGCAGGACACATCGAAGTAACCCAGTGGCGCCAGTAAGAATTGAATCCGTGTTCACTGGATTCAAAGCCGATATGCTATAAACGTCCCTTGACCAAAACTGAGAAAATGGCACATCAAGTAAAGGGTCAATACATATTATATTGTGTATCATACGAGTATATGATTGAACTGACATGATTATAGAACCATTTTAATGTATGTTTCACCCAACAGTACAGCAAGAATCTATTATAAGGAAAGTTAAATCTGACAGAGGGTGCAATGTTCTATAAGCCATTTTTACTAGAAGGGGAATAAAATACAAGTCTGGCCAAAAATCTAAAATTGTTACATTTTACACGTTTTGTTCATAGGATATTTTACTTTAATGACTTAGTAAGGTCATTTTACATGGGGAGAAAACATTAATATACAACTATTTATTTTCTCTCTCAAAACCTGGTGATGCCGCTTGTTTTAGAAATAAAACATGATTAAATAGGGCAGTTGAGAAGACACTTTTGTAGATGTGTGGTCTGTTCTGATGTGAAAATGTGTAAAACAGACACAAGATTGGAAATTTGCTCTGTGTCCCTTTAATAAATTCAGGGCCCATCACATAGACCAATTAGATGATGTTAAAGGGACACACGGCAATCTTGAAGTATTTATCAAGCTTTAACATTAGCATCTCCATTTGTTAACCTGGTAACATGTTAAATTTAAACCTGCTTGCATTAAAAGTTAAATAAATTATTATAGGTGCACTATTATCAACAGTTAGTAATGTGTAAAACAATTTCTTCTGAACTATTCTAATAAATAATATTAATGATGCACAAATGCAAACTATGCAGAAAAATTAACCGAACTCCAGAAGTTTTAAACAAATAAAAACTGCCTAGTGTCCCTTTAACACAACTTGTTTTCGCATGTATCCAGTACATGTAGTTTACACGAGCTCATATGACAATCACGCTGCACTGAAATATCACTGAAATATTTTTATTCTAACTTTGAACAGCACCGGGCAAGCATAACACAAGCTCCATTTAAAGAACTACACAAGTGCAAACAATTTTTAAAAAGGCTCTTACCTCCATATGATCCAATGGCATTTAATACGGCTTGACATTCTGAAGTCGTCAGTATCAATTCACTTAGAGCTGCTCAAGGGCACGATTCACATTTGAGACCACTCTGAAAACAACATCAATCCAATGTCAATGATCAAACAGACATAGTTTATCCTTTGTTATACATAAAGTAACGTATTTAAAAAAGAAAAGATAAAATAACTAAATTGAATAAAGCATGAATACTACTTGTGCTCAATAACACTGCTAATGTAATAAAAACATCTCTCATCATTCATTATACATGTAAAATATAATGTAGCCCAACTGGAGATCCATTAAAAACATTGTTCCACTTTCACACCATATTTCCAGCCCATGGAATAGTCATTTCTTTTGAGACACACTGGAGGCAAGCGTAGTAGCTACACCGCCTTAAATGCTTTTAAGTGAAATGTAATTTCTCGAAATTGCGTTGTTTTTTTCGCAACAGAATGTAAATAGATGTAAATTCTAAATCACTTCCTTGCCTCAAAACTTTACTGTACATAAATATGAATCTGACCGATTTCAGTCAAATGTCTATGGCAGATTACATTGTTTCAATGGTAGTTGTATCGGGTTATGTATTCACGAATGTGCGAGAAAATGGGGATAACATAACGATATAGAGACAACGCTAACTATTTACATTCATGCATCTGACGGGTGGGGGTGGAGGGGGTTTCTAGTTTTCTTACCCCCTCCTTGTTTCCGGTAAGCTCCATCTACCCCCACACCCCCATCTACCGTACTTGGGTGGGGGCGGGGTGCGGGGACATTGATAGCATTTCTACTAGCAATTGTTTTATTCCACGAAACGTTCTACAGTACATCCAGTTACTGGAAAGATCGGAGTACACTTATAGTGATTATGAACTTTCTATTATACACTATACACTACTTTTTTAGGCACTGTATTTGGCCAATGTCTAAATATGCACGATCTAAAAGGGGTGTGTACTGTTTATTAACAAACACATTTTAATGACAAAACAAATAACTTGATCATGGACCTCCAGCAGCAGACAATAATCCCAAATCCAACTTGCAACAACATGTCAATTTCACGTGTCAAGTTATGTCACGGTGACCTGTCAGTCACCAACACTGCATCGTGTTGACACATAATGGGACGTTATTTCGTCCGGTAAGGTATTAGTTTTTACATAATCTACGGTATGAAATACTGTACGCGTGTTGTTAGACTCCATAGGTACCCGTAGTGCTCGCCGACGTTGCGCGCCCAATTTCGGGTGTAAAAAAATGGCGTCTGTTTTAGTTGAAAATTCGTAAAATAGTCCGTAAAATACAAAGAAATAGTCCATGTTCGCGGAGTTAAAATGCGAACAGAACTGATATGTTATAGGTCCGTGGCGTTCCTACTGGTGATCAGTTTTATCCTACCATTTGCATTTTTTCATAAAACAGTATTAAATCCGCTCCCAGTGTACGCATGCGAATACAAATGTCATTATGTGTCTTTTCAGTCCTTGTGACAGAGATTGTAATCAGTACTTGCTTGAATCAAACTGTGAAGTCACATAACAACAGCATTATGATCTCTACAAGGAGTCAGCCGTAACAACAGCATTATGATCTTTACAAGGAGTCATCATTGGGGGTAAAAGTGGGGGGTGCACTCTATTTGTCTTTAAACTTTTTTTTTGTTCTTTTTTTTTTATTTCACTGTTTCAAAATGTAAATCCTGCAAGAAATCAGTAATACTGTTTATTCATGTTTGCCAATATGTTAATCTAGTATTGGGGGAAACTTAGCGGATATCTTGTCAATCTCTCGACCACATCCCTAAACAGAAACCACTCATACGCTTTGTTTAACTAATATATAACTTCCTTCTTCTCCGCCTCTCACTTGGTATTGTTGCGAACGGATATACATGTCGTTATTTAAGGTAAGTAAATGTTTATTTCGTTGACTTATTACACAATTATTTGTTTTGAAATGTAAACAGTGAAATTAAATGAAGCTGCTACCAGTTTCGAGGAATTAAACCGATCATGGCTCATTGTAATCATTGTAAAAATGAGAAATTTGTCCAATATAAATCACAGCACCCAAACGCAATGGTACCGTCGACCCTCCCTGTACCCCAAACAAAGAGTAAATTAACTATACAATGAAAAAGACAATACACAACAGAGAGTGGTGAAGACAGAGTGGTGAAGACAGGGTTATCGACTTAAAACGGTCAGTGTGCAATATGGCCAACCGGTTAGATTACATCGATTTAAGTGTACATAACCTCGTTATTATCCTGTCTTCAGTGCTCAAATTGACAAGAAAAAGTAAATCAAAAAGAAATCTCTATCAATAAAGTCCACATCCCGAGAAATTAGGAAACGATACACGTTATTGTAAAGATATATATATATATATATATATAAACATAATTAGAAATATCTCAGGATATATCCATAATTGTAATCTGAACAACCACAGCAGTTGCATCCAAAGTGAAAACCAATCTAGGGTAAGACTAGAAAACCCGCGGGACAAAGGTTCAAGCACCAACCCCACTTTCAGGGTTTCAGAAAGTGCGATCATGGAGTCCCACGAGGTTTGATCGCACAAGAGAAAAGTAAAGCGTAGTGACTGACTGTAGACGGATCAATCACCAAACATGAAATGCGCTGTAATACTAAAGGCTCGTATCTTTTTCTGATTAATTTTGTAAAGTGGTCATAACCCTTTAATTTCCGAAGTTTATAGATCCCACCTCCGTAGAATAACGGTTGCGATATTTCGAATCGCAGAAATGTGTTTAGGTTGGAGTTGTACTTTTCCAGCAGATATTTGTTGCAGCGATATAACTTTGAGAAAGATCTACGTAGTTTATGATAATGAAAACCTTGCTGAAGAATTTTGCTTGTAATGACTTGATTTCTATAATTGAAATCCTTAACATAAGTACATGCCCTAGGCAAACGAATTAGCTGGGAGATATAATCCCCGTATGATGTAGCACGAGGTACGTCCCCATCTAAATGTGGATAGTTATCGATGTCAAAGTTAAAATCATCTCTCTTATCATAGATTGTAGTATGTATTTAATCATTTGAAATCGAGAGATGAAGATCGAGCAATGCTGCTATGGAATCCGAACTGTTAGCTTTATCAATGTGACCTCTGGTGGATAAATATTAGTGACCATATTAGCAAAGAACGGATTATCAATATTGAATATGTCATCCAGATACCGAGATGTATTATTAAACGCATCAAGAATGTCTCTCTTGCTAGCAGGTGACAAACTCGCCATGAAATCTCTTCATAACAATATAAAGACAAGTCTGCAACAAGTGGCGCACAGTTAGAGCCCATAGGAATACAACAACCTGGCGGTAAACGGTTTTACCATATTTAATAAAGATGTTATTAAAAGGAAAATATAACACTCTACAAACATCGGCACAATTCCACGTGTTATACATATCACACCTATGACAATTAGGAGCGTTTGTAAAGAACGCCCTGACATTATTACAAGCAAGGAAGGCAGTCCCTTCCAAAGCATATGTCTTCTTTATAAACTGAGTCAATGTATCCTTGATCCGGTTATGTGGTAGCGTGATGTATAGAGTGGAAAAGGCATAGGTGCTTATAGCAGAGACATGTAAATGCTTACACCGTAACTAAACAGGGACTTCTTCGGAGTTTGTGATTGACCAAAACAGATTGATACCTGAATTTTAAAACACCTTTTCGCAATACTTTACAACATGTTCTTTAATCGCGGAAAGGCAGGAGGTCAACAGTTTTGACACATTAGTAGTGGTACCTGAACTATAATTTGCGCTAAAATTTGTTTGTGTCGATTGTTGTGATGTTTTGGAATCCGGTACATAGTGGGGAGCTTATTTTGCTTAATATTTACAGAAACCTTCATAGTCTCCAAAAACGACACATGCTGGGAAACTATATCCTTCTCCAGCAATGGTAGAGCCCCAGCAGGTCGCTAGCTCTGCATTCAAAGTACTAATATAGTGCGGTCGTCAGACAAAACATATGATATTGTTGGAGGCTTTGTCTACAGGAACTAGAGCAAATGTAGTATGAAGATTTTAAATTCCCTTATTCAGGTGACGTAAATTGTGAGATGGCCGCCGTGGAAGCAGAGAGTAATTCCGTAGTTCGATAATTTCAAAAATTGTTTTCATCCAGACAATAAGTGCACTTTTATCTGCGCTTTCATGTTTATACCACTTAGTGCACAGTTATTTTAATGAATCCGCAATTATATTACGACAGGCATTAACATCAATTTCCGATGGAACGCGATAGTTAGGACCTTTCGCACTAAGTTGCCTTATCGTTTATCCTCAACAGTATCAAGATTTCCAGTGGCAATATGACCGGCGGGTTCATAACAAAATTTAGACATTCTCAATCAGTAGGATTAGAATAAATACTGAAAGGTGTCTCGATTGTAAGATCAGACACTATCCTATTAATTTATGTAAAAGGAAAAAAGATAGTATAACATAACAAGGTTTATATGATATATTCCGAAATCGATTGACGGTATGCTAATAAAGAGACAATAAGAAATAGTTCCCAATGGCTAAGCGGCAGTCTTAATACATTCACACATTTCATCAAATAAAGTAGGTGAACATTTTCTGGACTACATTCTTTACACCAATTGTACTCCATCAAAATAAAAAGCAGTAACACATGCAACAATAAATGATTAACAAATCAACATTGCTTGTTACAACACATTTGCACAATGATGCTTTTGAGTTTAAAAGAAGTGGTAAACCACCCTACAATTTTTTTAGCATATAAAACACAACTTTCCTTTTAACAATCGTAGTCTTGACGGTAACGTTTGATGTTTGTCTTAAATATTTTTATGATGATAGGTTAAGAGTGCACCTAGAACCGGGTTTTAACGCCCTTTGGCCGTTTTACCTCCGACCGTACCAAGGCGGTAGCTCTATGGTATACCCGTTTGTGTTTGCGATGACACATGCCTTGCTTATTGTTTGTTTTAATGCGTGTTGGACTGTGTTCTGTTCGACTTGTATACCTACTTTATATCAAATACTGCGTTGTACTAGACTCTTTAAACGAATCGGTCCCTGTTTTATCAATATTTTAAGTAAACATCTCGCTTTAAGATGTACCAAAAGTGTATGAGTAAGTATCATTTTGAGGACATGGTCTTGTTATTTTCTGGAGCCTTAATTTGAGAAACAAAAACTTGATAATCTACGGTAGAAAGATCATTTCTGAAAAATAACTGTTAAATTTGTGTAAGTGATTCTTGTGAATTTTTTTAATGTTGAGGCTATTTTAGTAACAGCGACCATCTTGAAAGGCGGATTGACATAGTTTGTACAACATTGCAAGCAAGGACTTCTTCTAAGGATCATCCATATAAAACTTTGTTAAAACTGGTTAAGTACAATTTAAGAGCCGTTTTGTAAACAGAAACGTTATCGGACTGTATTTGTATTACCTTAACTAGTCTTATACATGTACACTTCTCAAAACTGCTAACTACACCGCTCACGTTTTGGGTTATATATATCGATGGGTTGAATGTTTTTCAATAAAATAAAAAGGAAATACCAATTCAATCATTTTTACATCATTTCGTTTTATTTTTTTCATGGGCAATGCTAGAACTAAACCACAATAAGCAATTACAAACGACCCATGTAAACACTAAAGTCACACTTTTATGAACAAGAAATGAAAAGTGTGACTTTAGTGTTTACATGGGTCGTTTGTAATATGGGCGAGTTTTGGTATTCAGGTTTGAAACGTGTTTATACAATCATTTGTATAAAAAAACTGTAAATAACAGGAATATTGGAAACAGTTAATTGACTGTTAGGGACATACTGTGCATTTCAGGGTGCCTAGACGTCGAATATTAATCGAGATTTTTGTATTACTTTCTTTTGTTTTCATATCTGATATGATTCAATAGAATGAAAGCAGACGCTCCTGGATCTGTTAGCAATCTTGCCGTAGCTATCCGATAAGCTTCGCAAAGCCAAAAAATCATTTTGACTTCTCCCTACCCCATCCCATGTAATTTTTATTGACAACTGAAAACCAAAATGGCGACTGCGGAACATTCCATTTTTCTAGGGTAGGGTGACTTAAACAAATCAGTTGACCAATAGTGGTGTAAATAATAAAATATAAACGTAGTTTACCTACCTTTTATATGCCAGATATAATGGTTTTCATTCCAAAATAAAAGAAACGTATGCTCGATTGCTGGAGGTGCTGAAAATTGAACAACAAAACCACCCTGCATAGCCTACGTTTTACTTGGTACATCCGAATCCTCGAAACAGACGAAACTTCTAAAAATAACGCCACCATGTTGTTTCATTTTTACATTGTAAACAAGGGAGGGGGTCAAAATGAATTGTATTCTTTGTGAAGCATATCGGATTGCGATGGCAGGATTGTACATAGATCCCGGAGTGTCTATTTTCATTCTAT
Source organism: Cyrtodaria siliqua (assembly GCA_037043455.1). NCBI lineage: Eukaryota > Metazoa > Mollusca > Bivalvia > Adapedonta > Hiatellidae > Cyrtodaria > Cyrtodaria siliqua. The sequence continues at coordinate 122,518 of JAWPHD010004172.1, read as the reverse complement.
CTAACCATATCAGTTATGAAAACATACAGCAAGTACTAAAAAATACTCTCGATTCATATTCGACGTCTAGGCACCCAGAAATGCACAGTACCTTTTTATTCAAAAATGTGATATAGGGTCCTATAGAAACCACAGCGTCCAAACCCAATAGGTCCGCACTGTACTACAAACAAGGAGCAATACTAATTAATTATACAATGAAAAAGACAAAATACAACTGAAAGGGTGGTGAAGACAGTGTTATCGACTTGGAACGGTCAGTAGGCAATAAGACCTACAGGTTAGCTTGAATCGATTTTATGTGAACACGATCCTCGCTATTTTCCTGTCTTCAGCGCCCAAATATACAAGACAGTGTAAACAAAACTACATCCCACCAAAAAGAATTATCTAACAATAAAGTCCATATCCAGAGAAACTAACAAAAGAAACACTAAGATGTAGTTAGAAAGCTATATAAAATACAAAATAAGAAACATCTCAGGATGTATCCAGAATTGTACTGAACAACCACAGCAGTTGCAGTCAAAGAGAAAACCAATGGACGAAAGCTCATGCACCTACCTCCCTCGGTCGGGGTTTCATTAGGTACAATCATAGAGTTCCAAGAGGTTGTCCAGTCATCGCACAGTGGAAAAGTGAAGCGTAGTGACTGACTGTAGAAGGGTCAATCACTAAACATGCACTGCGTTGTAATACTAAAGGGTCATAATTATCCTCTTCTGACAAACTTCCTGATTAATGTTGTAAAGTGGTCAGGAAACCCACCAGATTCCTTAAACTTTCGAAGTTTATAGACCACATCTCCATAAAATAAGGGTTGTGATATTCCTTGTCGTAGATGTGTTTTAAGGTTGGTGTTGTACTTCTCCAGTAGGTTTTCGTTGCGGCGGTAGAATTTTGAGAGAGATGGTAACGAAAACTCTGCTGAAGAAGTTTACTTGTAATAACTTGATTTCGATCATTGAAGTCTATAACATCATTACAGGGACATAGCTTCCAATACCTGTTTTTAAAATGTGTGTTACAATGGTCACAACAATAAATCTTGTTATTGTAAAAACACGTTAAAGTGATGGGCATGCTGATAAATTGAAAATGCAGTTGCATATGAAACTCTATTCAGATGTGAAATAAAAGGATTTGTCGGGACATTATTATCATATAGTCTTCGCCATTGGTATGAAAAAGAAAAAAAATAGTCATTTAAGAAAGAGAAAGTCGCATTTCTACGTAAACATGGCCATGAAAGCATGATAAATATGTTAAGCGATATAGATGGCATCATGTTTACCTTGGTTGAATATCTAGTTAATATTCCTATATTACAGGTACGGATATGTGTAAATCGGAAGGATGCCCTTCAGTTGAAATAGGTTTTTGTCCTTTTGAATGCAAATGGGGGATCAACTATAACGAACGTAAGCCTTTACATGTTACTATATTGCGAATAATTATATGTAGTGTTAGTATACTAGTATTTGCATTGAACCACATGCCTTGACAATATGTAGTGTAACTGTTGGCGTCATTATGATCACCGGGTGACGTTACTATGGGTCCAAATATTGGAACCTATCCAACCCATAACATTTATAACATTAACATTAAAATGTATAAACGATTTTATCATGTCATCAAATAATATTGCAAACGTATCTGTATAGGTTTGTACAATTATTAATGTAGTGGTACTATGTGTAAACAGAAAATATCTTGTTATCAAATACAGTAAGAACAGATCTTCAAAGGTGCTTGTAGTTACTGATGTACCGAATAATGTATAAGTAGATTCAAAAGACGGCAGAAAATGTAGCATTCACGGAACGCAGTCAACTAAATCCGCACACTCAAAACCTACAACGATAAATAGAAGAAAAGTATGCGACACTACAAAATCAAAGATCTTTATAACAGGGATACCGCCTTGAAATGATCAGAGACGAAAAGTCTGCTGGGGTTTTAAACCAATGCCATCATGTTGTATTTATATACTGAACTATTAACCTGTATACACTATACCCTCATGTCATCAAACAATACATATATATATATCCCTGGCTTAATACAACTATTAGTGTATAAACAATAACATATCAGATACATATCTGTCAATACTTATACAGCTAGCCATGTACTCGACTGTCTGTGCTTATTTCTCTAGCAATACCATCACGTCATCAAATAATATATCACTTTTGATTTATACAGTACTACTGTTATGAACTGTTATTAGGTGTTAAAACGTATGAGATACAAATGTTACATATTACTATATTACTACAGGTGTATACAGTTACTCATGAAATACATTTTCATAATGTATTCACAAGCAACTCATATCATCAAAAAGTAAAGTTATTCTAAATAACATGGAAAAATATATGGCTTTTATGTACGGAAAATATTTAGTGTTTATTGATAGTTTCCAATTTATATCTCGATCATTTGAAAAGTTAGTAAAAACTATTCCGTCATTTAAATATACTATATGTTGAACTGGAGTACAGAGATACATGTAACGTATTAGTTGGGGATTTTCTGTATCAACTTCTAGCAAATAAACTTGACGTTTTCATTCTGATACATGCACATCTTATTGTACTGATCAGAAATAGCATAGCCTTGCTTATAGTTTGGTCTTTCTTAATCAACCTTCTTATGTTTTTTTTCTTTTTGTTTTTCTTTTGGAAGTTGTTTATACTAATCCTTTAAAAACGATCTTGAAACATATTACTACAGGTTTATTCAGTTACTTATAAATATCTTTTTATAATATACTCACAATCAACTCATATCAAACATATATATATATAAATATATATATTGACAATGTCAATTGAACACTGGCTTGTAATTCCAGGGTTTAAAGACCTATGCAATATTGTAGTGTCCAGATATTCTTTGTATAGGTAACTTCAATATACGTAATGTTAATTAATTAATCAGTAAATAGGTCAACGACACAGAGCAAATTGTTTCTAGATATCACAATGTTTTTTTATATAATTTTTTTTTTTAATTTTTTAATTTTTAAAATGTTTAAATTTATATATTCCAACTTATGTTAGAATAAGGAAGAATAATCGAAATCGAACTAAAAGCCTACCTTATAGTACATTAAAGCCTTTTGTCTTTCAACCCTTATTTCTAAATTCCAGTGTCTGAAAAAAACTAACTTTTCTGAACTAACTATCTTAGATGTATGGTGGCATATTTCTGCCACGAGATAGCTAGATAATTTATCGTGTACTTTTCGCGATAATGTTACTTTTTCTCTTTAATTTTTAGCAATTTTATCTAGCAAAACTTGCTGCGATGCTGCCCACTTCTGCCATCATGTTGGCACAATAGTTAACGCGATAAGAATTATCTTAAACATTTGAAATTTTGTTTTCGTAATAATGTTGACTAATTATCCTGGACATTCTTGTTAATAGCTAGTTATTCTTTTGTTTTCTTAATAATTCTGAATAGCTATAGCGAAAATTCACGTCTCTTTATATATCTATAAATAGACTGTTCATAAATAACCTGGTCGGGGGTAAAAGCCGTACTGTACCGTATATCGCTATCAAAATCAAAATGATTACCATTTATATAATAATGGGCCTACTTTTCATACGATGTAAAAATATAAAGATGATCAAATTTATATCAATTATTATAAAATATAGTATATAATATATACAAAATATTAAATAAAACAATTAAAAGCTGTACCTGGCATAGTGTACAGAATACCATAACTTCCACAACAGTTATAACCTTCCAAATAGATGGACAGACAGACAGACGGACGGACGGACGGACGGACAGACAGACAGACAGACATATATTTAGTTGCAACTTTTAAGAATACAATTAAAGGCTTAGGGATATTTAATTCTGTATATGCGTTATTTTAATGTAATAATATTATTAGTCCCCTACCAGTGTCATTGGATTCTAATAATATTATACTCAAATGTTCACCATAATGAGGCGATGTGTCCTGACTAATAGCCAGGTCCCTCCCTACCTTCAAGGTTAAGGTCACACATTACTTCAGTTTGAATGTCATTGCTTAAAGTTTCGAGTCCGGGATATAACTTCTTTATTTATCATTGGATTTCAATAATAGTATAAACAAATGTTCACCATCATAAGACGATGTGCCGCGACTAAGAACAAGGTCCCTACCTTCAAGGTCAATGTCACACATATACTTTAAAGGTTGTTGAAGGGCATTGCTTAAAATTGCGTGTCCACGCTATAACTTCTTTATTTATTATTGGAGTTCAATAATATTATAAACAAATTATACCACCATGAGTCGATGGATGTGTCGCAACTAAGATCCAGGTCCATACATTCAAGGTTAAGGTCACATATGTACTATGAAGTTTATTACTTACAATTTCGTGTCTGGGCTCTAACTTCTTTATTTATCATTGGATTTTGATAATATTATATAAAAACGTTCACCACTATGAGATGATGTGTAGCGACTAAGAGCCAGGTACCTACCTTCAGCGTCAATGTCATGCACTTATTAATGTTTTGCCCCCCACCCCCCGCCCCCAAAGAGCTGACCATGGGGATTTAGACAATTTGTAAAATTTGGTGTCTAAATCCCACCCCTGGAGCAAAGAATTCCCCAGGGTGGGAGTTGGTGGAGGGTGATTTCGGCACCTGGCCTAATATTCATCAAACTTTTGAGCACAAGAATCGGACTCAACTCAAAATCTCATTTTTTTTAATTACAAATAAAAACAATTTTACAAGCAAATTACTATATTTACTTACAGAAACGAGTAATTTTAAAGGTTATTAACAGAAAATGTCTGAAAATCACAATTTTTACCCATACATTTGTGTTGATAGGGTTTGCAAAAATATGAAATGTTGAGCCTGAGTCTGAGCCCGCCCTCCCCTCCCCCCACTCCCCGTTGGGGCAAAACATTGATAGGTGCATCACACATATAATATGAAGTAATTGCTACAACTTCGTGTCCGGGTTATATATTCTTTGTCTATCAATTGGATTGCAATAATATTATACACGTAAGTTCACCTCAATGAGAAGATATGTTGTACTTGTGATAAAGGCAATGTGCTACCATCAAGGTCAACATCAAGGTCACATTTACACGTTGAAGGTTATTGCTGTAATTTGGTGTCCGGGCTATAGATTCTTAATCTATTATTGGATTATAATAATGTTATACAAATATGTTTACATCATGAGACAATGTGTCGCAACCAACAAAAGATATCTACCCTCATGTTCAAGTCACACATACATTTTGAAAGTTTTCGCTATACATAACGTTAACCTTCATGTCCAACCCGGTAGGGAGCATTGCTTTGTTACTTTTGGCTTAATCTTATGATAATAAGTTGTTTTGTAATAAATTATCTCTATTTGTAATGCCTAATTTATAGTATTAAATAATTCTTATTTCTTATATGATTGAATTAATGGAATAATAAATGTTGAATAGTATGCACGTTGCTGCAAGGTAAGATATGGTACAGGAAATGTTTTGTAATGTTTACACCATAGAAACATTGTTTATATATATATTATAACATAACAGATTTATTTTTAGATTTAAATATAATTACATCTGTTTCATCATAAATTATATAAACAGTATTATACATATCATTGATCACTTTCATAGACGTTATTAGCCATTATAATTTCCATGCCAGAGCACCTACCATTTCCGATATTTGTAGTTATAGTACGACTGTATGGTACGGCTTTTACCCCCAACCGGATACCGGTATCCAACTACTATCATGGTGGCAGAAGTGGGCATTAACGTGGCATTTAACATCATAAGTGATAATTATGTAGGTATCTAGTGGCAGAAATATGCCACCATATAGATGCACTCACAAATGACCAGCAAATTGTGGATAATGTAATGCTTTCAGCCTTTAATAGTTTATTGAAGGTTGACATCCTCCAGAATGGCAGTAAACTAATTTTATCTTTTAAAAATATACCGTCAGTACAATTTTATCAATAGAAATGAAAATTTCAGTCAAAATATCCTAAATGAACAAGTTTTATAATTGAAATAAAATATGTTGATGTTTTATGGGGATTTGTTATGATTTTGGTAATTTCAAATCAGAATCTACCTATATGCATTAATAGACCTTATGTTTTTTTATCTTGTCAGAAGAACTAACCAATTGTGGTATCTGACCTAAAATACTGATACTGTGATAATGAGTTTTTAAAAACGTTGAGAAAAAATAATATAAGTGCTTCGGAACAAAACTGTGCGATTCGAAAGCATACAAACTCGTTTTTCTTCGTATATTTAAGCACATGTAATAGTGTATCAGTCGTATTTGATTAACTTAAGTATTGTGAGCCTTGTTCTTTTCATGGCAGATTGTACTAGTTTTCGCATGAGAAAAGAGCTGGCTCGTCTCCCAAGATCAGTCCTAAATTTGAAGTAAACTAGGATTTTTATATTTTCAGGAAGAACTTTTTCAAATGATTGCTTTGTTGTCGGCAGCTGTAATGTTTATAAAACAGATTTTGGCTTGAAAGTTACGTGTAACAGAACCAGTAGTGACTCAAAGGGTAAATATGCTATGTAATATCAAGATTGAACGGTAATTTTACAACTGGCTTTTAAACGAGCAAACGTATATTTAAGCGGGTAGAATCAACTTAATATGCGGTAGCCCTATTGTCAACCCTTTTGTGTTTGTGATGTCGTTTGCATTTTTCAGTACTTTTGCCTTCTCGTTTGTATGTTTGCGTATTTGTTTTTGTGTTTTATGGTTGACTGCCGTCCTTGAATGCTGCTTTCCCTGTCCGATATTTGTATATTTCTTTAGTTGTGACACGTGTGGTTACTGTAGCATGATTGTGTACGGTACATTCAATGTAAACTTTTCTGTATATTGCCAATATTAAATTACGAGTAAAACTGGAGTCTTTCCGTATACATTTTGTTAAAGGTAGGCTATTTTGGTTTAACATATTCGCCTTTCTGATGGTGTGTTGCGGCTTATAATGTCATGTTGATTCATTCAGAGAGGGAATGGATATATATACACCTGATTTTAACAATAATGTCTGCTAGTATTACTTGTCTTTCGTGGGTAATACCACCCTAATTTAATATAAGAAAAGTGCTAGACTAAGTCATATTCAAATACATCTCGGTTATTGGAAGTTTTCCGTGTGTTTGATTACCTCTTTTAATATGAACTTTTAATCACCGAATTTATAATAAACATGTAGTTAAAAAGTTTGCAAAATTATAACAGTTACTAAATTGATGTGATTGTTTCCGGAAAAGAGTAGAGCTCTTATAGCTCCTGTTTAATCTGTTATGTCCATTAGCTCTTACATTAAAATGGGTCTATACTCATTCGGTGTATCCTGAGCTAAGTTGGCTTACAAAATGTACAAGATTTTCCTCCAACCCTATACAAAGTTTACCTTACCAATTAGACGATTAAGAAAGTCGAACAGAAATATTATATTGACAGAACACATTCAAGCAAAACACACATAAAACACAAACAGCAATTACAAGGCGAATAAGAATTAAAGTAAGCGACACCGCAAATATTGCAATTTGTGACATTAATCTGTTAATGGGAATAAGTATAAAAGTTGAACAGGAAATGCAGCTTTCACAGAACACAGTAAACCCCAAAACACGTAAAAGGACAAACATGAATGGCAATGTTACCAAATAATAAAGGCATATGACGTCACAAACACAAAAAGGACACTAAAGGTACCGCCTTGAAACGGTCACTGGCAAAAAAAGGTTTAAACTAGGTTCTACGGTGCACCAATCCTTACACTTACCCTACTGTCATCCAAATAAAACGGGACAGTGTAAATAAAAAAATCCCCGCCATGAACTATTCTCTAACTAACAAGGCAGCATTAATAGGCAATATAAGTAATACACAAAGATGCTCGTGTATATATAAAACAAAACAACAATAGCCTTGAAAGACACAAAGAATGTACTCAATGACAAGTCATATAAATAAGGTAATATATTGAAGTTTACTTAATCACTAAATAATTATACCTTATTTATATTATGTTATCTTCTTTTCAAAGATATTTGTAATCAAGCCCCATTGACGAAGCATTTTAGTTGATTCACGGAGCAGACAAACAAATGTATATACAATTTTTTTAATATTCAAGATATGTTTAAGCCGACAGACGAAATATACACGGTGACATTTTAAAAATAAACCATGCTCAGTAAATAACCTGCGCTAATGACGTCTGAACTATTTGTGTTAAACACATCAGACACAACACTTTGTTCCTTCCTGACAAATAATCTGAAAGTTTGTACTCAAAACGGCATAAATTGTTTGCGCATATACAACATTTCAAGACCTTTCACGTTATTTATATGACCATGAAATCCAGATTATAAGAATATATATGAAAATATAGTTATAAATGTTGAATTCATAATTGTATGTGGTCTGTTTCCAACTCTAAAACTAACGATTAATTGTAGATTCCTCAACTTGCTCCACTCAGTATTGTAACGGGAAAGGACGATGTGTTTTGACGAGTGACTACAATCTTGGTTGTAACTGTTCGAGGGATTACTATGGGAACGATTGCAGACAAGGTAACACAAACGTGTGTGATTGTTAAAGAAGGATATATACATGTGTTCATTATTATTATAATTATTAATACAATAATGTATTTAAATTTAGTATGTCACGTGCGTTTGAGTGTGATTGCTGTGTGTAATAATGCAAACAACTTGTACATTTTGATTTAAAGCGGTATTTCAATATGATTCTACAGGTTTAAACATGGCTATTTATAGGAACATACTGGTTAAATCAAGCCATGTGTAGATTCTATAAAATGGGTCGGATTATCTCATAATAAGTAAGAACACACACTCTCATTTAAGTACATTAATAAACACAAATCAGGTGACACATAAAAAAATGAATCGCTTTCTTTAACGCGACATGCACTCGTATTCTACACTCTGCTTAAAATCATGTTTTTCAGTGAGAAGAGTAAAGAGTCAATCACAGTTTATGTTATAACCTGCTCTGTATACTGACTTCAGTTTTACATGTCAAAGTCTCCCATAGCATGCCATTACGTCTCTGTGCTGTGCGGACAGAAGTAGATATAAAATATGATTATTACCACAAGGCTGTAGAATACATATATGAATTTAAACAAAACCTAGTATACTGTTCGGTGGATTACTATGGTGAGCCCTGCAGTCAAGGTTACATAATATATATATATATACATGTGTTCATTATTATTATACTTATTATAATTATTAATATAATAATGTATTTAAATGTAATATGTCATGCACGTTTGAGTGTGATTGCTGTGTATAATAATGTAAACGACTTGTACATTTTGATTTAAAGCGGTATTTCAATATAATTCTTCAGATGGGCCATTTTTAGGAACATACTGGTTCAATAACGCAATGTGAAGATTCTATAAAATGGGTCGGATTATCTCATAAGAAGTAAGAACACACACTCTCATTTAAGTACATTAATAAACACAAATCAGGTGACACAGAAAACAAGCATCGCTTTCTTTAACGCGACATGCACCCGTATTCTACACTCTGCTTAAATCATATTTTCCAGTGAGAAGAGTAAAGAGTCAATCACAGTTTATGCTATAACCATACATGTCAAAGTCTCCCATAGCATGCGATTACGTCTCTGTGCTGTGCGGACAGAAGTAGATATAAAAGATGATTATTACCACAAGGCTGTAGAATACATATATGAATTTAAACACAACCTAGTATAGGGTCTTTAAACCCTGGAATAACAATAACAAAGTATGGACTATAGTCTCGTTCCCTGCCAACAATCTTTTCACTGTTATACGTGTAGACTATTTAACATACAGATTAAGTGAACTATAGTCCAAATGTAACCAAACAAACAGTCTAATTATGGAACACTTATTTTACGTCTATACAAATGAAAAAGACTGTCCCGAGCTTGATGAATGTGTAGAGTAATCAATATCAGGTATGTTTGCTCAAATAATTTTTTTTAACGCATAGTGAAGTTTCAATAAAACGAAGAACTTAGTTGAATAAAAGCCTTAGTATAAAAAGGGCATACTTCTGCTAACATGTATACTAGAGTTATGCATTGTCTGCATGAGTTATTTTCAATGACAGTGAATACATGAGTTACTTTTAATGGCAGTGAAAACATGATTTAATTTTAATGACAACGAATACATGAGTTACTTTTTATCGAATTCGTTTGATGAGATTTGGAGATATGATAAAAATGGATTATTAAACAAATTCTAAGTTGAAAACGGGGCTTAATTTTGTTAAAATTTATAACAGTGTTAGGGCCCTTATGAAAGTGAATACATGTGTAAACTTGTAATGAATTCCTTTTAGAGGTTTCTGTGATATGAGCTTAACGTAAAAGACTAACAGGTGCCGACGCTAAAGTCGAGCTTATAAATAATGCATAGGCTGTATTTTAAGTACGGTAAAAGGTACGGTTATAATTAATGTTTCACTGTTTTGTTGTGACTGTTTGTGTGTGTGTTTATCTGTTGTTGTTTTTAAAGAAACTAACCCGCCAAATAACGGAATATTTACACTGTAACACTACAAAACCATTTATCAAAACTCCATGTGTTCAGGTCATATAATAATGTAAATGTGCCGATTTAAAGTAGAGGATTTTTCACTGGTTCTTAAAATAACTGTGAATAAATAAGCGTAAAATGGTAACAATCCTTGTGTGTTTGCGATGTCTTATCTTGCTCTTTATTCATCTTTATTTATAGTTGTTCTGTGTTTCTTTGTGTGTTTGTGGTCGACTTCCGTCCTTGAATACTACTTTTCATGTTCGATTTTTATATCTACTTGTGTGATTGTTAAAGAAGGACATATATATATGGTCATTAATATTATAATTAGAAATATAATAATGTATTTAAATTTAATATGTCATGCACGTTTGAGTGTGATTAAAGTGTGTAATAATGCAAACAACATATACATTTTGATTCATAGCGGTATTTCAATATGATTCTACAGATTTAAACATTTACAGGACCATACTGATTCAATCAAGCCATGTGTAGATTCTATAAAATGGGTTGGATTATATCATAATAAGTAAGAACACAATCTCTCAATTAAGTACATTAATAAACACAAATCAGGTGACTCAGAAAAAAAAGCTTCGCTTTCTTAAACATGGCATGCACTCGTATTCTACACTCTGCTTAAAATCATATTTTTTCCAGTGAGAAGGGTAAAGAGTCAATCACAGTTGATGCTATAACCTGCTCTGCATACTGACTTCCGTTTTACATGTCAAAGTCTCCCAAAGTCTCCCAAGGCATGCCATTACGTCTCTGTACTGTGCGAACAGAAGTAGATCTAAATGATGATTATTATAAGACTGTAGAATATATAGTATGGGTTGAAACAAAACCTTTTCGTTTGAATTGTAGTCTCGTTCCCTGCCAAAAATTGTTTCAATGTTACACTTGTAAACTATTTAACATGCATACTGAGTGAATTGTAGTCCAAATGTAACCAAACCAAACACTCAAACTATGAACATTTTATTTTAAGTCAATACAAAGACTATCCCCAGCTTGATAAATGTTTACAGTAATCAATATCAGGTATGTTTGCTTAAATCCATAGTGAAGTTTCAATTAAACGAAGAACTTAGTTGAATAAAAGTCTTAGTAAAAGGGGGCATACTTCTGCTAACATGTATACCACAGTTATGCATAGTCTGCATGAGTTACTTTTCATTGAATTCGTTTGATGAGATTTGGAGATACGATAAAAATGATGTATAAACAAATTCTAAGTTGAAATGGGGGCTTAATTTTGTTAAACATTATAACAGAGATATGGCGCTTATGAAAGTGAATACATGTGTAAACTTGTATTGAATTCCTTTTAGCGGTTTCTGAGATATGAGGCTAACCTCGGGTGCCGACGCTAACGTCGAGCTAATAAATAATGCATAGGCTGTATTTTAAGTAAGGTAATAGGTACGGTTATAGGTAATGTTTTCGTTGTTTTTGTGACTGTTTGTGTTTGTGTTTATCTGTTGTTGTTTTTAAAGAAACTTAACGGAAAATTTACACTACAAAACCATTGATCAAAACTCCAGGTGTTCAGGTCATATAATAATGTAAATGTGCCGATTAAAAGCAGAGGATTTTTCACTGGTTCTTAAAATAACTGTGAATAAATAATCGTAAAATGGTAACTCTTAATTCAACGCTCCAGTTGGGGTTTGGCCTAGCTGGTTGAAGCGATTTTATATTGTGTCTATAAGGTTTGGATTCTCAAAATATGTAAGTTGTATATATACCTCGTTAGTAAATTTAGAAACGACAAACATATTTTGTAGAATTTGGCCCTTGTTGACGGGATAGCTACTTTAAATATAAATAGTTCTCTGGACCATTTGAAAGAAACGGAATTATCGTTAAAATATTCTTCTTTACTAAACCTAAACCTATGTATGGGGTCGCTCCCGTATACTAACCTTTCTGAAATCATGTTCCATTCTTTATTTTTGTCATGTGGATCTAAAAGCGGGGAATGTTTGAGGTATATATACAACTTACATATTTTGAGAATCCAAACCTTATAGACACAATATAAAATCGCTTCAACCAGCTAGGCCAAACCCCAACTGGAGCGTTGAATTAAGAGTTACCATTTTACGATTATTTATTCACAGTTATTTTAAGAACCAGTGAAAAATCCTCTGCTTTTAATGCATAGTTTAAGAAATAAACAAAAAAGAGATAACATACTTGTTTTTACAGAAGTTTCCTACCATCACCTACCATCACATGCACAAAGAGTATAAAAGGGTTAATTTGCAAGGATGAAAGTATTTGTCATCAATAGAGAGGGTCGCAGCAGTGAAAAAACGATTGCATTATTATTATTATTATTAACGTGTTACCTGAAATAGAATCTCTAATCGGCCATTTCATCTTCATATCCACTCCCTCTGAGGTAGCTGGCAGAATATAAACTAAACCTGCATTTGTAAGATAGTCTTTTCTATGGAGGGTTAGTCATTTTGCGGAGCACTTATCTACCGTGAGACCATCATATGTTAAACTTAACACTAATTGTATCTGATTGCCTTAAAGGTCAATGGTCATACCTTTTTGTATCATGATCAGAAATGTAACTCCTAAACATCATATGAATATTTCCTGATAGTTCAGAAAGAAACGCGTATTTAAATATGATTCTAAATTGTAAATAAAAATGACTATTATTTGTTCGACGTAGATACATTTTACTACATGCTTGACCTCACAAAGAAATTAGGTCAATCTGAATTGAATAGATCCACACCTATTGCAAGATAATTGACTAATACAGGAAAATGAGGATAAATTTACCTTTTCAAAATTTTCTACATCATTATATGAAAGCGTATTCTCGTTTTCCACCGATATTGCAACGTGTGAATTGTAAGAATCTATTGCTGTTTTGATTTCGATTTGAATAAACATAAATATATTCATAAAAGAAAACATAACCATAGAACTTGAATTGGGTAAAACGATGACAGACGCTGCTTTGTACATTGTTGACGTAAACGTTTACAGCAATGCAATATTCGTAATGAGGTTGATTATGCAAGTTTGAGCGCACACTTTCTTTTTTGAATCCGTATAGTACAGTATGTGTCTAAAAACGTTTCATAAGATCAGAAACAATGGATTAATATAACGACCATAGGGCTACCACCTTGGAACGGTCAGTGGCAAAAAGTGCCGCTGGGGGCTTAAACCAGGTTCTATGGTACCAAACTTCAATCTTATCCTAATGTCACCCAATAAAACGTCCCAAGTAACAATCTTGAACGAACCTTTGTCTGTCTAATACGAGACAATGTTTTTTTAGCCTGATGTTCTGCTTCGCGCGCTTAATCAAAATTGAAAACAATGTAATAAAATGCATTAAATAATTCAAAATGTCATATGAAACAAAGCGGTCGCATTATGTGAGTTATATTACTTTCAAGACCGTTATATTCCACCAATGAATGTGCTGAAGTAATCGTTTGAAAAATTATAAAATAAAAAATACTGTAATTCACATCTTGTTCCAGTTTTATATATTTTTTTAAACCTATTGTATATTGTTCTTTGCGTTTCATGAAGTCTATGATAATACTAATTATTACTACTGTTTGGACAGTTTTTGGAGCAATGGAGATGTCGGGCCAAATGTGTGTAGCGCCATGGCTAACGTTCATATGCGGCATACTTCTGGTACTTGTAGTTGTGTGTATGTATCGACTCTACAAGAAGGGAAAACTGTAAGTTATTCTATATATATATTCTGTGAAGTCTATGATAATACTAATTATTACTACTGTTTGGACAGTTGTAGTTAGAAACGAAAAAGATATCGAGAAAATATTTACATCGGTGCAAATGGCGGTATCAGCAGGCTCATCTAATTGTTGTAGTGACAATATGCGAAAAAGTCGCTTAGTTAAGGAGTTAGCTAGGACCAGCTAGAAAATGGGCTTATTATATATCAAATGAAAGGTAATTATGTGTACTAAACGATCCCACCAAAATTACTTGCACAAAGTGGTACACTTTTTTTGAAATGGCGCCTGAACACCACAACCCATAAATAACAAATGTCAGCAAAATATTAGCTACCGACTAAAATTATAAGTTTCAGAGAAATGATAGCTCATTTTTCGTTAACAAATATATATAAACATCTTCCTACGTACGTAAAATAACTGTGTATGCTATATTTCATGTTTAACTAAAAAATATTTCTTAAATATAAGGAATAAGACTATACTTAAAAATATCGATTTTTTTTTTTAAAATAGGACAATTATATTTTGTTTAATACATGTTCACGTGAAATTAATTAATCAATTCATTTTAGTTCAGTAAGAAATGTAATTAAATACGTAAGAACAGATTTACTACAAAGTAAATAATATAAAACGCATAAACTTTCTCAAATTATGAAGAAACATTCCTACTCCGATTTTATATTTTAATGCTTAAACATGTATGCTACTAATCATATGAAAGTCTTTTTCTGTTGTTGTTGCGTTAAAGTTACTGTTATACTGTTATATTATGCAATAGATTGATACTATACATGATTTCAAATATCACACACATATTTTAAAATATGTTTGGTTATCCAAAATGATTTTAAACTGTATATAAAGGGAGATAATTAATCAATGGCGTTGTACTAATCTTATTAGTTTCTTAATGGAAATATAAATTATTCACTTATTAATTAGCTGTACTCAATATTCTGTACAATACATACATGAACCACTCTGATTTTAATGTTGGAAAGATACTTTACTACTCCTTTTTTGCTGCGATCAAGACGGTTGTATAATTATATAAGTTTAAGAATGTACTATGCACAGCCGATCACTTGCGATGTTCACAACGAACACCATTTCCCCCGCAATTCAAAGTATTAATTGATTTTGTATTGTTCTTACCTTATACCTGCGTGTAAAGTAGTTTAAAAAAGTGTGTCCATTACCAATGGTGGATTCTTCTTCACTAGTGAGAATCCATTTCACTTGCGAAGACAAATATAGGTTTTGCAAGGTTGCTTTTCTTCGACAGGATACAGTCTACCACCGAAAATTAGGTATATGACTTTGGCTCAAAGGAGCTAGTCAATCTTCTGAATTATTTCCGTTTCTGTGCCTGTTATAGCAAACAGTAGATGACAAGAATACATTTCACAAGTTATCAAGTGTGTGCTTTCAAACGAAAGATGGCAAACGACAGTACCTCTATTTTAATTCCAAGAAATAAGGAACAGTCAAGTAAAATTTCGCATGAAAATAAGCTATACATGTATTAATAACTACAATTACCTTTTAAAAGTCTACTACAAGACCAGTCTCACCAAGATACTTTTCGCTTTCGTAATTAATTTTGGAATTAATATGAAATACTTCACATGAGATTTCCTGAGATCTATGCCTTGCCGAAACATGTCCAACACTGCAGTTATTGATATGACATCTGATCAAAATATATATTGTTGGCCTTGTTCCAGTTCATGAGCCTAATACGATTGCGTTGTATGCTCCCATCATATATGTATACATGTCCACCATATACACGTCTATCTCTATCAAGTATTGTCAGGCAAAGACAAACATATTCAGACGATGGACCAGCAATTGATGCAGTTGCACAGCAAGTGAACTCAGGTCTAAGTCCATAGAACTCCATTCACACTGTGTTCGACTAGCAGATAGGAAGGGTATAAGGTGACGCTAGTCTAATAGATTTGCTTACATACTCTAATGTATATGCTTATTCTACATTTGAGAGTATGTTGGCTGGAAAGAGTACCACATAAGTGTTCTTGGGCTAACACCAACATATGAAGTGCTAATGTGACGTTCTTTTTGTTGTTTTTTGTTTTTTGACACGTTTTGACAGATTAGAGAGGTTCAGATAAAGCATCCATTGATTCAGCAGATGACGCAACGCAATTGAAATTGCCATATCAGGTAATATCGCCCAGGAAATCTCAAAACTTGGTGCTTACGTTTTTTTAAAGTCGGCAACATTCAAGTTCTGATTTATGTTTCTGGAAACAGTTGATGTTAACCAGCATTAGGGCGGAAAGATCTGGTGATTGGATATTACATCTCGCGACGCAGGCATGTATGCTGCCTTATTTCGTCAGCACTACGCAAGACAGTTACCTATATACCTTTTGGAAATGCTCGTAGATATACTAGAAGACATGCAAAACATTATTTTTTACAAGACCAGTTTACCTATCGACACTGCGAAAATGGAACATTTATCGGTATCTGGAACAACAAACGACTATTTGTGACTCTAAACGTACATTTCTTCTTGCAGTTCTTGATTGATCGGTTGCGACTCTGTTTGATCATTTTATGTAATTGGAAATAAAACAATTATCAAGGTGATGAAGGTAAATAGTGCTTCTAGCTTCAAAAATAGAGTAGCAATTAAAGATGACTCAGGCTATGACAGGGCTTTTGAAACAGGTCTTTAGCAGCCATTTTCTTAAGACCCAAAGGGACATTGTGCAGTGTTTAACCATAGTTTAGTCAAACTATGAATGAAGTTGTCGGATTAAAATTTATCTGTTTAGCAAAGCTTCCACCATGATGTGAAGGCAGTTTTAAGCTCCCTATAAGACATGCATCGACTCCAGCAACACTAAGGATGAATGCCGATAATTCAAAACAAGAGCCTGAATTCCTTGTTAGACATGGATGGGAAATGAGTGATAACGGATTGAAACAGACGTATTTTTGGGAGAAATGGCATCAGATCTTCTCGTAACACATCCGATAACATAGTTGCAGCTGTAAACGGTCATGTTCCACAGCATCATACGTTTGCATAAGAAACAACATGTCATTCATGATCATAACCGCATTTTTTGGAAGAAATCGGATATATTGTTTTTGAAGCAGTCCGTCCGTCACTCTGTCAGCCCGTCCGTCACGACCTTGTGGACGGTCCTACTCCTACTCCTGAACGGTTCGAGATATTAAAAATCCGTTTATATTACAGAAATTTTGATTAGGTCAAAAGGTTTTCATTAAAGATAAGTCTGATACTTTTATCTCTTATTTATGAGTCTTGCTTCCAAGAGATCCCTTGTTCAGTATTTATTGACATTCACACTGGCATTTATTTAGTACTGTGTGGCGGCCAGTGTTAGGAGGCTTGAGAGGTGTTGCACTTTACATTACCTCTCATGAACAGAATCAATACAACCGAGTCTGCTACTTGTATCTCTTGTTTGTGTGTGTTGCTTCCATCAGTAGTTATTGACCTTGACCGTCTAAGTTCACAACTCATTTTTTTCTTCAAAAAAATACTTTTGGACAGAACTCCTTTCAGACCATTCGAGGTAAGAAGCTGAAAAGTTATGGGAAGCTTGTTGAAGATGAGGTTGTCACTAAAGGTCTGAAGTTTGATCTTCATCATCAAGGTCAAGGTCAGGACTTAGTGTTTTGCCTGAAAATGGCTTGTGCACGGAAATCCTTTTAGACCGCTCAAGGTAATAAGCTGAAACTGAGTATGAAGCGTGTTGAGGATGAGAGGATGTCAATGCAGTTCTGAAATGTGACCTTCACCATCAAGGTCAAGGACTGGACTTGAGGTATCATTGATATATCGAAAATACGGATGTTTTGTGATGGCTTCCATCGACTGGCTCTAGTTGAGCGGTGTAAGTGTAAATCAGACGAACACTTTTGTAACAAAGCTAACCCAAGCCCAGTACAATGATGCTATCGTAGTAGGAAAATATCAAGGAGAACTTAACATTGTCATGCATAGTGAAGTGGAAATGTAACTTAAGAACAAACCATAACACTTTAGCAATGCAAAAGATTAAAATCACAATGGAAGATGTAATATGTATTCCTGTATACTGTAAAAAAGTTGCCATTGGTGAAAACATATGGACAAAGATATAGTTCACACATCATCAGTATATAAAGTGAACTTAACCTCAAAAGAAGGTAAACAAATCGAAAAGGAAATTCACAAATTTGAAACAAACAACAATTACAAGGATATATAGAAGAAAAGTATGTGACACTATAAATATAGAAGGGTTGACACCTTGGTATCGCATTGGAACAGTTTAGGAAACTTACTATCGAATATATTCCTATGGTTATTCAAAGTGCTTGAAGGATAGACTCCGATACAAGGACAGCCCGGTTAACACTCACGTCCAACGGACGAGGCTAGAGTCTTGCCTCAGGACACCGAAGTATCGCGTGGCACCAGTGAGTCTCAGACCCTTGATATCCGGATTCAGAGTTGAACGTGTTTATACATCACATTTGACAATACAGTGTTAAGAAGATGTTAACGAAAGGAATGGATACATTGTAACATATGCACAAGCCATGGATATACGTGGAACTTCATTTAACAAAAAGACAAATAGCAGTGGTTGTTTTCTTGACAACCATGTTGGATATAATGGAGATATAGATTACAGATGAGATAATAATTAAAAGTGCTTTTTATTTGGAATTAATAGAAGATAAGTGAGTATAAAGCAAATTAAAACACATCAACAAATGTCACACGTGTTGGTATATAAACGGTATATGCATAAAAAACAAATTAATACAGAGTGTATCAAATATGGATTATACTATGCTTAATATGATACATAAATATATTTTAAGTGAAGCCTTAAACATGCTAATACAATCGAATTGTAACTAATACTATATCTTTATGTATCTCGTTTGCTTTAAAATAAAAATGTGTTAATACGTTGTTTTTTTAAAAGTGTTTGATTTTTCTTACAATACGTATTCAAAATCATACTTATATTTGTGTGTGAGTTAACAAATTAAATAGTTCAATACACTGATATCCATCTTAAAGTAGGCAATTCATAACGCATATAATAAAACATAGTTGAATTTAAACTTGTTAAACGCAAACAACAAATATTAAATTTAGAAACATAATAAACCTTCATAAAACTGATTTCCAGGTGTGTTTTGGTTTCACCATAACTCGTTTTAGAAACGTTTTCTTTAAATTAATGTATTTTAAAACACATATTAGATGCAGATTGTAATCAGTAAGGCTTAATACTTCATTTGATATCAATCCACCTGTGATTTACGATAAAAGCGAAGCTGCATATGTTTGATCATTTTTTAATTTTATTATCTCCCTTTATACATCCGTTTATCGCGTCTGTTTCCAAAAATAAGTGACATATATGGAATATTTTTTCTATTGAAAGTTGAAAACAAAATACCTAACACATTTGTTTGCAAAAGATTGCTTTAGAGTTTGTTCATTCATCTCTTTGGTGATTTATGTTTAAAACAATATTTACTTTGTTTTATGAGGGTCATGTATTTTAACCGTTGATTGCCAAATATCGTACCACTTTGCGCAAGTAATTTCAACTGATCCTTGTTGGAGAGGGTTTATACTTTCCAATGATATCATAGTTATCCATTTTCTAGGTGGTCCCAACAATTTTTAAAAAAAACGTCTATTGTCACTACAACATAATATAGCCGGAATACTTATGATGTCAGCCGTTGTATGTGTGTGTCGACTCCGAAGCCAGTGAAAACTACGTATTTGTTAATGTAAGATACATACACTCACATCTCAGTAATTTCATTTAACATTAGCATTATGCTTAAAGGGAATTGGTTATTTAGCGCATATCAACTCCTAATCTATTACATGTTTACACGTTCAGAGTTATAAAAAGTATCATTTTATTTGTGAGCAGATGTTTTCGGAAACAGACAGAACAAATTGAAGATGCAAGCAACACCGTAACCATGAAGGTAATACCATGGTTTAAAATATTTCAACTATAAAGTTTTTAAATAAAATAGTGAAGACTCTCCAATAAAGTATTTACAAATAAAACGCAAAGCATTGTTAACGGTATGCATATTTGCTTATAGTGTTTCACCTGATACCATATGTGTTAACATGTATTTGGTCTTCTAAGTTAATAACACAATGTTTGAATACAATATACAAGAGTTGCCTAAATTACATTATCTTGATCCATTTCATTGAAAAACAATTTTGCGAAACTAATGTATCTGAATAACTAAATGTGTTATGATTCTGTCTCAGATTAAACAACCCTTGACAAAGGAGAAGTCAGATGGTAACAACCAAGTCCGTGACATAGATATAGCATGTGACAGTGTACCAGGGAAATCACAACGAGATCTTATTTATACTGGATCTGATAGCGAGAAATAGTCCAAGATATTCAGAAAAGTACTGAACAGCACAACATGGTTAGTGGCGGGACTGAAAATGTGTAAACTGACACAGGAAAACGATCATGATCAAACGTCAACGAGACGTCAAGAAACTATAATATCAGTGAACATGTCTGATGACACCTCCGGTCAAACAATATGAACGACGGTTCCGAAATTTGTATGCAGTGGCGTAGCTGTATCTGAAATGATATGTAGACACAATGAATTTATTGAAGGCTGGGAGGTCTTGGGGTTATGCCACCCCGTCTTTTAAAAACATATATAACAGAATGCAAATACTGCGTTTTATTGTTTATTATTTGCCGATGTGTAGACCCGTGCCTACAGTTTATAAATGCAGTTACGCCACTGTTATGTGTTATGCATGCCACACTAAATATTATATATTCAGTGTTTATGAAAACAATGCAAACGAAAAATTTGTAAAACGAAACCAAATGTGTATATAAACTGCATATAAGTATATTACTGTCGTTATCATTTATTGCGGGTGTTGTTGTTGTTGTTGTTGTTGTTGTTGTCGTTATTGTTGTTGTTATGGTTCGTGTCGTTGTTTTAAAAAAAAATACCTGCAGTTAGCAAACTTTATGATATATAGAACTCTGTCATTCATTCATTATGGGACAATGGGGAATACTCTCTTATGCGATAACTTCATTAATTGCAATTGTTTACTTCCTCTTAATGTACAAACCGTAATTAAATTGTAAATAAATACCATACAATCATATATTATTAATTCGGTTTGCATACTCAATATTAGAAAGCTGTGTATGCAATAAATCCTGGCCTCCTCAAACCAAATGCAATTTACATATTTGTGTTAAATAAACAAAAGACTATCGTGTTAAAAGGTAAATAATCCACTCACTATGAATTATGTCTCTATAATTATATTACATTAAGCACCTTGAAAGTCCAGTGTAAATTTAGAGTGTAGGTACTATATCGTTAGTGCTGTAGATTGCATGATTGTAACGTTAGTGTAAATAACGAAATCAAATATGTTTTGTATATCGGCCAAAACCATCACAATAAAAATGTATAGAATTGTGTATTTTTGTCCAACGACCTAAATAAATGTAAAAACATGCGATCACCTTTGTCGTTTAATTTAATTTGTTTTTTAAATTGTTTGTTGTAATTACTTTTATAGACCATACATTAATATACCAACACGTTTTGTCATAACATGATTCGATTGCCGGTGTAACATAAATTGTTGATCCCACTCGGATTATGACTGCCCGGTCATTTTCCTATTTAGTAGAATATCTCCCCCATGCGCCATTTTACGTCTGAAGTGCAGAATGCCTTAGCAAACATTGCATGTTGATTGATATTGTGGGGTTTTACGCCACTTTCAACTTCGTTACAGTTATATCAGGACATAGTCTGGTTGATGCATAAATATGTTCACCCGGTTTTATAGTGATGAGGTACTGGAATATCATATAATAAGCAAGTGTCATTATATCCCTCATGTGTTCATGCATAACTCTGTAAGCAGAATTTCATGAAACTTCTCACAAATTATCACCACATAGAGACGTGTGTCGCGCGCAGAGTGAGGTGCATAGCTTCAAGGTCAATGTTACTCTTAGGGAGTCAAACCTTCGGGGACAGGTTTCACATTACAGTGACATTTCTTGTTTATTTCGGAGTTCAGCATGCTCATATTTCTTATTTCTTAACAAAGCAACTTTTGATGGAAGTCATTATTTAATGGGAGGGGGAGGGGGGTCATGTTTAGACACTTGGGGTCACTTTTTTACACGTGTGGTGTCATTTTTTTCACAGTAGATTTTGACCGGGGAGTCCAATTGTTAAGCTGATAATGACCTATATAGGAAAATGACCGGTGAGTCATAAAACTAGCGGGGCCAAACATTTATGTTAGACTGGCAGTAGATAAAACACTTCAATTAAACATTCTTTGCATCAGATAGGACGTCACAAAAATCCAAAGTGTTGCAAATCATGAAAATGAAAAAAACATGTTCATATTTACGATATGGACGTTGTTTGGCAACGAGACCGGTGGAAGATAAATGATTCGAAAGATCACATGTTTTCCTTTGTAATTAAAAACTGACGGTAGTATTGGAGTTGGTTGAACTCGGATTTTATTTTGGACATACTACATGTCCATGTTATGCTGAAAATTTGAAAAATGCTTCATGAAATCATGTGTTACATTTCTAGAAAAGTTGAGATACTGTTAATGTATGTTTGTCTGTAGTGGTCATCTTGTATTTTAAAGCTATTTTAATTGTTTTAAAACCAAGTTATTAGCACTTTAAATTATTTCTTGAAACTTTCTGGAAGACCCCATGCATATAGGAGAGAGGCAGTGGTTGCATGTTTTCAACATAATAAATGTATGTGATTAAAGATGGCGTTGATGACCATACCAGAAATCAAATCAAAGTTGACCAACGCAATGTAATGTCAATCATTTTGGGAAATGTCACATCTGGTTGTTTATTTTGCTCCAGAGCAGCTACAGCAGCTGTTTTTGATAAGTACAGATAAAGTCTGCGTTTTTGTCTATATTAGTCTTAAGTTAGGATGGCCACCAGCGGTCAACGAAAGATTCTTCTAAAAATGAAAAATAGCTGGAACCAACAACATGTCAAGTCAGTTTCAAAGGCTTTCATATAATATCACTTGATTTTTGAAAAGGGAAAACGGGTAAACTTTCTGTTTTAACCACGGGGGCCAGCGTGGACTTTACAGGACGTAGAATGATGATTAAAACAAAGATGTTGAACCGGAGTCCCTGTAAAATGTCATGACAATCTGCCTTTGTTTGAGATGTAGCTTTAAAATATATCTTATGTTGGACCAACTTCATCTACATGATCGCTTTGATATTTGTATGTATCATATTAAACTACTTGTTGTTCAATAGGAGTGGGAACATTAGTATGTGATTTAGCAAATAATTTAGTAAATAATTTGCTTTTGCAATGCTTTGTTACCTCGTTCTTCAGTTTCAGTTTAATATTTTTGATTTTCGAAGATGTATTGGCTGCTCCAGTAGGTTCTGGCACATGCAGAAAAGTATGTATAATTATCATTATTATATCATTTGCAAACGTTTTAAATTATTACAGAGTATATCATTTATTGTTATTGCCATGTTTACAACTGATAGTTGTTACAGCCAAAAAATACTGAGCACAGTTAAAGTAGCTATCCCGCCAACAACCAACACATTTTACACCATATGTACGACGTTTCTAAACCTCCTGATGACAAGGTATTTATATAACCTACATATTTTGAGAATCCAAGCAAACCCAAAAAATGGGAGCGGCGAATTAAGAGTTACCAACTCATAATTCGTTTTACGCATATTCAGTAAAGTTTAACAACCCGTTAATAAACCTTTATTGTTTTTTTATCAGTACGTATACTTCATAATATAATGCTCCAAACTACTGGACAGGGTTTTGACAATTGTGTTTGTAGTGTAATTTTGCTGTTATTTGGCAGATTAGTTTCTTTAATCGTTAATTTTTTACGCCGAATATGCTAACAAAAAAGTTGGCGAATTTTCGGAAGTCTTAAAACTTTGGTCATACGCAGTCTAATCATTGGAATTATATAATAATTCACACTATGCAAATACTAATGTGCTATTATGCTATATGATTAAAGGCAATATATGAGATCATCAACATAAAAGGGTTGATAATAGGGCTACCGCCTTGGAACAGTCAGTTTAAACCAGGTTATAGGGTGCACCAAACCCCACTATTCATTTTTTGAAATTAGTCATTTAAGAATTATTTACGTTAACTGTATAGTATTTGACACATCATGTTCGGCCTAAACATAAAAAATAAATAAAATATTTGGTAATGGACTTAATTTATTCTGCGTCCAGGCATGCGTGAGTATATATGTGTGTTGGAGTCAGGAAGGTTGTACAGAGGATGCATACCCAATTTAAAGGTTTTACGTTTCAAAAAATATGCTTATTGATTACATTCCGCACATTTCTAATTTCCGACAAACATGATTAACCTCCTAAATTCTCAAAAATATCATATAGTGCGACTGTCCCCTGAATTCGCATGCGGATGGACGGATACACATTGCAAATAATGTTCCCATGCATAATCACGCGATTAAAACCAAGCTACGATATTTTACGAAAATAGTTTCAAACTGGACGCATTAGACATTACATGGGTTTGAATTTCACAATATCTAAGTAAGTAACGTCAACTATACCATTGCTATAAATTATCAATTATAATAATCATGTTGTCACAAAGCTAAACGTATACTCGTACTAGGTTTAAACAAAGAAAATACAATATTTTATCTAAATTTTGTCAATTGTGAATCAAGTAAAGACGTAAAACTTTAAAAAATAAATATAAAGATTTAAAACAATGACAAAGGTTTAGATTTGACAACATAGATTTAAATAACCCAAATGCAAGAATATGTTACGATTAGAGTAAATGGTATACGTGTAGAATCAACAGAGATAAGTTTGGACTATGCCCCGGCTGTATATATATACATTTTATTTCCTCCATATCGAAAATTCACAAATTGAATACGGTTTGCATAAGGTTAACATAACTGCAACCGTTGAAAAACATTTGAATCGAACTATGTACCTAAATAATAATAATAATAATAATAATTGTACACGTTAAACAGGGTCGTAGTCACGCTGAGGTGTACCGCCGCAGCCTAGCTTTCATTGAATAAACTGCCTCAAATCGATATCAGAAGTTCACGAAAGGCAACTCTTGGTGACATGTTAGTACTGATTAATCACTCAGAATTATCGCAATAGCTATAGCCAAGGCCGCTGTGTAGTTACGTGTGCTTTCCCACTATAAACACATCCTTTTCTTAACGGTATATCACAGAAATAATAAATCATGAATTTACAAGCCTTAAACCAATCGGCGAACAACTGTACCACATAATTTTTTCTCCACGTTGTCACTCTATACAATGTGCTAATACGTTACCTGTCTTTTTGGTGTAATTGACACATTTTCATTGCGAACACCGGTGTGACAAAAGGTAAGCAAAGGGAGTTTTGGATAGAACAGTAGCTTCAAATCGTAAGGTTTTTAGTTTTAAAAAATAGAATTATCTTTAGTTTCGTCCTATGTATTTGGTTATTGTTACATGTAGTAGTTAACTACATACCCGTAAATCACACTGTGTACACCATATTTTGACAACTTTTGAAATATATTCTTAACATCTCTTTCCTATCATCCACAAGGTAAAATGTTGTATCTCAATGTGTGTCTAGGTACTGAAAGTAAGTAAACTACATAATAATTTAATTTCAGGTCAGTTAAATGTATTTAAAATCCTCAGATAAAATCACGATATGACAGTTTCTTTTTATAAGCGCTGCAGTTTCTTTTAGTACTTTTACACATGTGCGATAGTTTAATCTTGAAAAAGCTATAGTTTTTTATATAGCATTACAAGTAGATGTGCAGACCAAAATGATTATATTTCATTAATATTCAATACAATTTTGGATTTAGAAACATACAGTGGAAAACTTGTATTGTATTAAATAATAATTCATTCTCATTTGTTCAGCTAAAATGCACCAGTACCACTGCTACTATTGCGACTTCACTTATGAATCGTTTGTAGACATCATCAATCACACATGTGTTTTTCATGGAACAGTCATTGAATATAAAGAGAACTGAAGTATTTAATTGGAAAACTAACAGTAGATCTGTACCGTGTTCCAGTGGGAACAGCGTTGTGGCTTTGCCTTGTACCCAGACCATTAAAGGTATCGATACGGATGATGATATACGTTTGCCACCCACTAAAAGAGTAAAAC
The DNA here is from genome assembly GCA_037043455.1 of Cyrtodaria siliqua. Classification (NCBI taxonomy): domain Eukaryota; kingdom Metazoa; phylum Mollusca; class Bivalvia; order Adapedonta; family Hiatellidae; genus Cyrtodaria; species Cyrtodaria siliqua. The sequence goes on along the minus strand of JAWPHD010004172.1, from coordinate 95,775 downwards.
TATCTCTGGTTGTGAATGAACCCCAATGAAGCTGCAACATCGCATTTTCAATCTGACGCCGGGTGTCAAACAGATGATCCTGTCAATGTTGATTTCACAGGAATGTCACCGAAACATCAGGTAGTAGAACAATTTTTAGATAGGTTACCTTATGTTGTACGAACCCTTTCGGACTACAAACAACTCCCTGAATGGAAGATGTATGCTTTTCATACTTGTAAATCAACGGATACTTCCGACGGAAAACATTGTCTACCGCCTGTTCCTTAGCATAGTGATATGGTATTAACTACGACAATGTACCTAGTATGAGTATGGGATTTATGATTTCGAAGTTATTGTCCGGAATGGTTATTTCTATATTAGGTCATGGCGACAATGAACTTTAACCTAATGACCCCAAAAATAATAGGGATTTTCCTCTCACTTAGGACAATGTATCTTAGAAGTTTCATGGGTGTGGATATTATGGACGGATAGACAATCCCACACCATAATACGTCCCGTTATTCAAACGGGCGTATAATAAAACGAACTGAAGCATTCTTGAACATGTTTTCAAGAGATTAATATGTCTAAACACGCATACCATTCAATAAACAGTTCATTTTCTACATAATTTAGATGTATTTGTCAATGCAAACCCTGAATAATTCCACTTTTGTTTATACAATATAACAATAACAAGCACATATTATTTAGATAACGTCATATCTTTGTTGCATTGCTTGTAGGAGTCTGGCTGGTGTCTAGGTATACGTTGAAAGTGTGGCGTTTACACAACATACGCATCGGTAAAATAATGCATGAACAAACACTAACCTTATAATTCTGCATAAATTTGCAATCATATTTAATATCCACTGAACTATTTATTATTGATTTATTAAATTTATATAACAATAATTGATATCTATATCATGTGATTTACTTAATATTATTATTTATAGATAGTGACTTATAGATCCATTGGGCCGCGTACTTAATTTATAATTATTTCATATATGTTAGATTTTTAATTGTATATGCACTTTAATAAACTATTTACTTACTTACTTACTTATACTTTACTCTATAAAGTCCTAAAGACAGGGCTCGGAGACAATATACTGAAATTAAAGGAAGAGATACAACATAAGCTACATTTGCAACATTTAAAATATAGAAAAATATATTTTAAAAGTACTTACATGACGGATATGTTTACCGCTTAAATAAATTGGGCGTGTTTATGGAAACAGAAGAAACGGTTTATGATGAAGAAAACACAACCTTTAAACGGGCATATTGTCATATACCGTACAACGTATAAAACTTAAAACCAAAATGCAAAATGGATTTGAAGGAAGTTAATTCGGATTATTTTTAAAAAATAATTTCGTCTGCTTTAAACTATAGACAAAGATACTGTGTCTAGCTATATTAAAATACTCACACGTTGTATAGAGTGGTTGTTCAGCAGAACAAAGTAATAGATTGTTGTGGTTATAGTGGTTAACGTTCATTTCCATAAAACATGAAAGCCTTGTCAGTATACTGTCTCATTTTAAAAGCGTTTGCCAAATAAAATGCAAAGTGTCAAGTGTCCGTTTAATACAATTTCACTTTAAGTCTTTCCTGGTTTATTTATTCAAAATAGTCCAAATAATCCAATGTCACGTTAGTATTCATGAGCACAATAAGTTTTATCCTCTCACTTTATACTCAACGCACAGTTGACTGTCGTCATTGAATGCTGCTTTTCCTGTTCGATTTGTATATCTATATTCACTTTATACTCAACTCTTATAATTATAAATGAATGGCACTGGATGACACAATAACATATTTACATAATTCTTAAAAATATTCATAGGTAACACTATATTATTGATAAATCAGAAAATGCTATCAGTGTAACATTCCCATGAAAGAAAAATAATTATTTATGTAATAAAGTATTCTTAATAACCAATATTGTTACAGAGTGATAATTAAGGCAAACTCTGTACGCTGTTTGGAAAGTGGTGTGTACGAGTTGCTTCCCTTTAACTGTATGTTATGCTTGAGTTGATATTTACCTGGAAGTTTGGTCACATGACTAAATTGTGTTCAGCATATATTGCCTGTGTTCAGTTAGCTCTCTGTTTGTCGGTTGGACATGTTTTTTTTGTGAGAGTTTCTCTGTTTAAACTTATTTTCTTGCAAAGGAGACATGGAGATTTGTTAATCTCATATTTTCAATTATTTTCTTTTTAATTTGCCTAGGAGTTCATGTAACATTTATGTTTACAGGTTGACCATTTTGGTAAATCTAAGTCTGAAATTACACTTTTTTGTACTCTAGTTGGTATAATTATTTACTACATATTTATTACTATTATTTAATAGTCACTATCTTTTCAAATCATTGCACAATATATAACCATGTTATTAACTTGCAGAGTTGATGAACTACACAGTATTGGATGGTGAGAATGAGAGATGAACTTGATTCCATAAATTGATAAGTCAATGTATAAAGTTGTGTTGTGTAAGGTGTTACATCAATTAATATGTAAATGATGTTTTATAATTATTATATACAATGGGCACTAGGCACATACATACATTTATATATATTGAGTCGATATATATGCAATGCATTTTTTGTTATAAATACATGTATTTGATATCATAACTGTGTATATGTATTTGTGAACTAATGATTTCAAGATCACTTAGTATGCCTTATTATTCATTTCAGTCGTATCCACCGTATGCGTCATAGTTCACGATGATTACGATAGATATATAAATGAACTCTGGACTTATATAGTTTATTATTCACATCCAAGATCCATATACACAAAGTACCGTAGAAAAACCCCGTTATATAACTTTCTCTGGGGTAAAACCCATGGAGTAACAATATTATATTGTAATAAAGTTTCAGTTTCAGTACATATGTGAAAGCATGTATTATAACGTAACATAATGTTTTTTAATTACATTAGTCAAAATCTATATTGTATTACAGTAATGTACTTTTAAATATACAAACCTATTTTACATTCAAGCTAATGCACAGCAATCAAATTATATTTTCCTCTGATATGTCTAATTTCAATATTGTACTCTTGCAACATCAAACTTTACCTCATTTATATTTGATTTTTGTTTTTCCTTTTACTTATGAACGTGAGGCGATTTTAGTAATTTTGAAGACAACTATTGGTGTAATAGATGAAGATAAATATAGTTTAAAATGTGGTAGTGCAAAGATGAGAGAAAGACACTCTTCTTCAATAGTTCAAAATTGTTTCTGATTTTGTTGAACTTTTTAGAGAAGTAACAAACTTGATGATCAACACCAATGATGTCTTCTTGAAAAAATACTGCACAAGCACCAATATCGCTTGCATCAACATCTAACTTAAATTGAAAATCTAAATTTGGTGCTAACCGCGCTGGTGCATTCATAAGTATGGGTTTTATTTTGTCAAATGACTGTTGACATTTTTCAGTCCAATTACATGTATTTCTTTTACTCATTAAGTTTGTCAAAGGTTCAACAATGACTGAAAGATTAAGACGAACTTTTCTATAATAACCAGCCATTCCAAGAAAACGCATCAAATGCTTTTTACAAGTCGGTACAGGACATTCAGAAATACCATTTACCTTAGCTTCAATATGTTTGACCTGACCTTGGCCCACTTCATGTCCTAAAGTTGTGACGATAGCACGACAAAATTCAATTTTGTTGAGATTTAATGTTAAAAGTCGAACAGGAAATGCAGCTTTCAAAGAACACAGTAAACCCAAAAACAAGCAAAAAAGACAAACATGAATGGCAATGTTAACAAAGAATAAAGGTACAGTACATTCAGAAATAGCATTTACCTTAGCTTCAGTATGTTTGACCTGACCTTGGCCCACTTCATGTCCTAAAGTTGTGACGATAGCACGACAAAAAATTCAATTTTGTTGAGATTTAATGTTAAAAGTCGAACAGGAAATGCAGCTTTCAAAGAACACAGTAACCCAAAAACAAGCAAAAAATACAAACATGAATGGCAATGTTAACAAAGAATAAAGGCATATGACGTCACAAACACATAAGTGGTTGATAATAGGACTACTGCCTTGGAACGGTCAGTGGCAAAAAAGGCCACTGGGGGTTTAAACCCGTTTTAGGGTCACCAAACTTCACACTTACCCTACTGTCATCCCAATAAAACGGGACAGTGTAAATAAAGAAATCCCCGCCATGAACTATTCTCTAACCAACAAGGCAGCATTAATAGCGATATAAGTAAATAACAAAGATGCTCTGTGTATATAAATACAAAAAAAAACAATAGCCTAGAACTTGCATCTGTAAGACGATCAACATGATCAAAGAATCTTCTTATAGTCCGCAAAAAAGCATCTTCCCATATGTTGTTGTATATGATGGCATCATCAATGTACGCATCACATCCATCTAAATCAGAAATTAACATATTGACGAGACATTGAAACGTTGCTGGTGTATTTTTCATTCCAAATGTCATAACTTTATTTGAAACAGTCCATCTGGAGTTACAAATGCTGAAACGTCCTTTGCTCTTTCCGTGACTTTTCTATAGTCAGTGCACATTCGCTATGTTTTATCTGTTTTTCGTACAAGAATTCACGGTGAACTTCAGTGACTGCTACTTAGTTAAATGAACTGATTGTCCAATAGGTATTGAATTTCTTCTTTGAGGTATTGTTATTTAGAAGCATTCATTATATACGGATGCTGTATTATTGGAGAGGAATTTCTAACATCGACATTATGATACATTTTGCCAGTTCGTTTTGGAACATCAGAAAACAAGAGCTCATATTCGTGTATTAACTGTTTCAGCTCATGTTTCTGTGATGGTTCTAGATGTGACAATTTCTCGTCAAGATTTTTCAAAATGTCACTGTTTTGTAGTCTAGCTAAACCAGGATAGTTTTCGTCAAAATGTTCATTCTCGTTTTGTAACCCGTCGCTGCAAAGTTCAAGTGGGACAAAGCAAAATGCATTAACTGAATGTGTAGAAAGGCTATCTCAGACAATGTATTCTTTTATTATATTAATATGACAAAGCTGACATTGCTTCCGCTTTCCAGGAGTATTGATAATATATATTTTCTCTACTGTATAAGTACCATGGTACCTAGCTTGTAAAGGCTTTCCAGGAATTGGTAATAAAGCAAGAAAAGTATCACAATGTTTGACATTTCTTTCTTGAGTAGTCAAATTATACATTGTTTTCATTTTTGATTGAGATGATGTGAGATTCGACTGAGCTACCTCACAATCTTTTGACAGTTTATGCACGCATACTGTAGAAGATCTCTTTAAGTAACGTGAGTGGTCCACGAACAGTGTGCCCAAAAACTAATTCAATAGGGCTAGAAACAAGAGAGTTTTAAACAGACTCTCTAACGACGAAAAGTAGAATGTGTATGCCCTCATCCCAGTCTTTTTTAGTGTCAAAGCAATAGGACCTAATCATATTTTTCAATGACTGGTTATATCTGTCAAGAAAGCCTTGGCTCTCAGGACTCAGGAAGATAGACCTAAGACTTATGCCTAACTCATGCATAACATGTTGAAATATAATAGACATAAACTTTGACCCTTCAGACTGAAATACTTTGTAAAGCCAGCTAATGTGGAAAACTTGACTAGAGCCTTCTCAATATACTTTGTCTTAATATTACTAAGTGGAATAGCTTCAGGAAATCGTGTTGACGCACAGATATTGGAAAGGACCCACACAGTCCACAATTATTCTACCGAAAGGTTCGCCAAATGCTAAAGTATGTTCAAGGTGTTGTGAAACATCGATTTTGATATTTGGCCAATAAAAATGACACCAAACTTTGTGATATGTATCATTTATACCTAAGTGGCCGGACATAGAAGTTTCATAGGCCAAACTTAGACTTTTCTAACCATATGAATTTTCTGACCATATGAACTAGGAACCACACTTTGGTACTTGACAATCCATTCATCATCCTCAGGGACATCCGGCGGTCGCCATTTTTTCATCAGGATTCCATGTTTAGTGAAATAAAAAACTGGGACTTGGGGCTTCATCTACACTAACACACTATCATGATATATATGCTGTTCGCTTAAACTGTGATCTTAATAGTTTGTCATGATCGTTGTCATTCAAACTAATACAATGTGAATGATCAGATAAGTGAATTTTATTTTCACTGAAGTCCGTCTGAGATTCAGATGAACTAGTATAAGGAATAGTATCAAGAGATGTGTTAACCTCTGTATTTTAAGATTGACCAATAAAAGTATCAGCCAAATCAATTTCAGAACACATATCATTTTTAAATGGTTGTTTTTGCCATAGCTCGAGTAACTGAGTAAGGACACTAGTACCAGAATAAGTCTTATAAAAAAAGGCAAGGTACCTGCTAATATAAGTGATTGAAAAGCTCCTGTGTCGCGTAATATTTACTTGGGATAGGTTTGGTTGAATCACCAGTACGTGATATGGAACCTTCCGACATGAATGGTTCATAAGTCTCCCTAACAGAATCAGACTAGGATTTTATGACCTCACAAATTGCATTGTTTCCAATACAAGACTGGGGTTTAGACCTTAAAGAGGTAAGACCAGTAGGTATTATATGCTCTTTTTGGTGTGTCTTCCTTTTCCAAATGAATCACTCAGAAATGAGGTGACCTTTATTTTTGCAATAATTGAAAGTATATGTAATTTGAGATAAGCATTTCGAATCAGTAACCATCAGAGGCTTGATGTTTGGAAGTACTAATACATAATGTACCAGACTTTGATTTAGAAGGATTGCCGTACGAGTTAGACGTTTTCTTAAATTAAGAATGCTAATGAAGGCTTGATTAGTAAATTAAATATACCTCGAGAGTTAACGAATAAGCATCCGCCAAACGCGCTAAATCTTCCTATGTCAATGCCTTTTCTTCATCTAAAACGGTTTTAACATCATTTTAAATGCACCTTTTGAACTCTTCAATTTAAATAAGTTGCCTTAATTTCAAGTGTCCAATTTCATGACTGGTATATTTCAACAGGTCATGCATGAGTTAGGCATTCAACAGATTAAGCCTTCGGCTTATCATCCGGGGAGTCAATGTGCTCTAGAAAGATTTCACTAGACGCTGAAAAACATGATTAAGTCATATTGTTTTGTCACTAATAAGCTCTGGGATGAGGGTATACACTCGTTTCTTTTCGCCGTTAGAGAGTTTTTTAAGAATCTCTGGTTTTAGCCCTTTTGATCTAGTTTTTGGTCACACTGTTTGTGAACCACTTAGGTTACTTCAAGAGAGAATTCTCACAGAACAAGACATTTCTTTTAATCTCCTATAGTACGTGTCTGATTTTAGACATAAACTGTCAAAAACTTGTAGGGTAACTCAGTCTAATCTCAACTCATCTCAATAAGAAATGAAAACAAGGTATGATTTGACTGCTCAAGAAAGAAATGTAAAACCTGGTGATAAAGGTCTTGCTGTATAACCTATTCCTGGAAAGCCTTTACAAGCTAGGTATCACGGTCCTTATACAGTATTTGACAACATTTACAATGATGTCGATGTTGGAAATTTAACTCCAATAAAACAGAATCCAGAATGAATCCTTCTAAACAACAATATCTCAAAGAAGAAATTCAATACTTACTGGACAATGATTTCATTGAACCAAGTAAAAGTAACTGGAGTTCACCATGTATTCTTGTGGCATAACCGGATAATACCGGATGTATACTGACTATAAAAAATGTCAACAGTTTCACAAAAACAGATTCATTTCCAATTCCACGAATTGGCGACTGTATTGACAAAATTTGAGATGCAAAATACGTTACAATTTGAAAAATGAAAAGATTTTGGCAAGTTCCATTCACAGAAAGAGCGAAAGAAGTTTCAGCATTTGTATCTCCAGTTGGACTATTTCAGTTATGCCATTTGGAATGATAAACTTTCCAGCAACATTTCAACGTCTCGTCAATATGTTAACCTCCGGTTTAGATGAATGTGACGCGTACATCGATGATGCGATCATTTACAACAACACATGGGAAGAGCATTTACAGACCATTAGAAGTTTCAACGATCGTCTTACTGATGCGAATTTAACCGTCAACCTCAACAAAAGTGAATTATGTCACTCAATTGTCACATGTTAGGACATGAAGAGAAACAGGGTCATTGCTGAACCTTTGACAAATTTATTGAGTAAAAGAAAATAATTTGTACTGAAAAATGCCAACAGTCATTTGACAAATTAAAAGCCATACTAGTGCACCAGTGTTTTCAGCACCAAATTTTGAATTTAAATTTAAATTAACAGTTGAGGCTAGCGACATTGGTGCTGGTGCAGTACTTCTGCAAGAAGACAACAATGGTGTTGATCATCCAGTTTGTTAATTTTCGAAAAAGTTCAATAAGCATCAGAAAAAGTATTCAACTATTGAAAAAGAGTGTCTTCACTCATTTTGGCATTACAGCATTTGGAAGTGTATATTGAAGTGTATGTAACTTCTTCTATTTCGCCAATAGTTGTCTTCAGTGGTCACAATCCACTCACATTCATAAATAAATTGAAAAACAAAAATCAAATATTGATGAGGAGGAGTTTGATGTTGCAAGAGTATGATATTGAGATATAACATGTCAGAGGGAAAGATAATTTAATTGCAGATTGCCAATCTCGTGTTTAGGATACTTGTGTATTTAAACAAGTGTAATTTAATACATGGGTTAACACTTGTTGATTATTTATTTATTTATTATATTATCAATTATTCTTTTTTAAAGAGGAAGGTGTTACCTATATCTCAATGAAGTGTATATGCATTGTTGCATGTCTATTATTGATTTGGCCTTAAAGAAAGTTAAAAATACTATAGATGTAAACATGTTTTTCTGGTATGCAAATTATTTATGCAAATTCATTTATGAGGATGTGGACTGTTTTCATTGGACTATTATATGCAAATTCATTTATGCTGACATTTGGAATATTCTTATTGGACGGTTTTAGTGGGGAAGCCTTCAGTGACAGTATATAAACAAACTCTGGGAGTTCTATTTAGATCAGTTTCAGTATTCTTCATTAAAGTTAATTTAGATGCGGATGCTTTTAGAAAATATAATTGTGAGAGGATTTAATACACATTGTTCTCATTCATAATAACAGTGAAATTAGATATTTGGACTTAACCGAAACTATTGGAAATTAATTTAGACTTAAAAGGACACTTATTTTTTGGGTTAAAGAGACATTGTTTTGGATTAAAGGGACACTTACTGTTTTGGATTAAAGAGACACTGACGGTTTTGGATTAAAGAGACACTTACTGTCTTGAAGTAAAGAGACACTTGCTAATGTGAATTAAAGGAACATTGGATAATTTTAATTAGACTTAATTCAAAAATTGGATATTTATGAGAAACTGGATTTGTGTATTCTGTAAGCGGTAAGTGAATATTTTAAGCAAATAAATTTGTTAATTATACTTTTGTGTGGGTGGATTCTCATCCAATTTCAATTTGGAAAATTAATAAATTGAAGATCATACTGGAAATTTAATCACTCTTTGTTAAAGGATACAACATATGTTAAAAATAAAGCTTATTATAGACAATGTGAAAACGCAATATGCTGCAGACAATCAGGACTTAGAAATTGATATAAGTGATATTCCAATACAAGATCTAAAACTAAATATAGATGTTCAGTTGTTCTATGAAGTTGTATTACTGTAAATCAAAGGCAAAACAAAAGCCTATTCATCTCATAAATAGAAAATGGAAACAAATAAAGGGACAGAAATATTGAAAGACTTTAAAAAGAAACTGAATAAATTATAATTTACTTGAGGAAAAAAAATAAACGAAATTCTAGAGGAAACAAAACACCATTTTAAAAAGTTATATAAAGCTCAAGAAACCGAATACATAAACCTGAACACATTACTGATATATGTAAATGTACCAACATCAGGTAAGCATGTTAAACATTGCACTTACATATACAGAAATGCTAAATAGCCTTAAACATGTCAAATAACACGAGCCCAGGTAACGACGGTTTACAGTCGAGCTCTTTAAGTTTTTCTGGATCAATATTAACCTACTTTTAGTCAGGTCAATAAACTATGCATACTTAAATGGAGAGGTCTCTGTAACACAAAAAAACAAGGAGTTATAACTAACATTCCAAAAGATAATAAAGACACATATTTAAAAATTTGGCGACCAGTTTCTCTGCATAATGTTTCCTATAAAATGAAATCTGCATCAATAGCTTGTAGAACAAAAACTGTATTGTGTACTATCATTCAGGAAGATCAAACAGGCTTTCTACCAAGTAGATTATGGGAACACATATAAGACTGCTATATGATAGTTCATGGAGCTTTACGATAAAGGTCTTACATTTTTTTAAATTTTGGCCCCCTCCATTTTAAATTGGATTAAATTGTTTTATCATAATACTGAATCATGTGTTATTGTAAATGGAAAAATGTCAGAATGGTTTTACTTACAGAGAGGTTGTAGTCAAGGAGATTCTTCGTCGCCCTACCTGTTTATTCTTTGTGCAGATGTGTTGGCAGTGTTGCTAAGAAACAACCCACAAATTAAAGGTATTAAGATAGATAGCCAAAAATATCTAACATCTCAATATGCGGATGACACGAGTTTGACTCTAGTTGTTTTTTAGAGATTAGATCATGGCGGGGATTTCTTTATTAATTTTACACTGTCCCGTTTTAATGGGATGATAGTAGGGTAAGTGTGAGGTTTGGTATACCCTAGAACCGGTTTAAACCCCCAGTGGCCTACTTTGCCACTGACCGTTCCAAGGTGGCAGCCCTATTGTCAACACTTTTGTGTTTGTGATGTCATTTGCATTTGTCCGATCTTTTTATATTTCTCTAGATTGCTCCAGAGAATCCCTTTCTCACTCCATGTTGACACTAAAGGTTTATGCAAAAATGTCCGGCCTTAATATTAATACGGACAAAACTAAAGTTATTTGGTTCAGATCTAAAAAAGAAAGCAATATGAAACTATATTCTAAATACAACTTTTTTTTGGAAAATGGAAACAGATCTAAATTCTATGGCTAACACAAACTGTAATCTTAAAATTGAAGAAATTCGAAAATTAATTGTTAGCTGGTCAAAAAAGAATACTTACGCCACTAGGAAAAATTGTTGTACTAAAGAGTTTAGCTCTTTCAAAACATAATCACTTAATAACTGGAATTCCAAACCCGGCAGCAGATAAAATTAAACTTATTCAGAATATGTTTTTCCATTTTCTATGGAGTTACTCAAAAGACAAAATAAAAAGAACCATTATAACACAAGATCATGAATTTAGAGGGCTTAGAATGATTGATATCGATAAGTTCATATCAGCGTTAAAAATAACCTGGATTCGCAACCTTTTCCAGACCGAAAGCAACTATACCCACCTCATAAAAACTATTTGTCCAATATTCCATAACTTAGCTACCTACGGTTCAGACTATTATAAATTAAATAAAACTTAAATAAAATACATAATTCAAGGATGTTCTAACAAGATCTATAACATTTGCTGATAAAGTGAAATCTATTTCGTGGCAACAATATATGTCAAATATGGTATAATCCGAACATTAAGGTCGGAGGCGCCAGTGTTGTATACAGAAGATGGCTTGCAGGACGAATAGTATTTGTCAACGATCTTTTAAACTCAAATGGAAACCTGTTTTCTTACAGAGAATTTACAGAGCGTTATGATGTAAGAAAGATATAAAAATCGGACAGGGAAAGTAGTATTCAATGACGACAGTCAACCACAAAACACAAAAACAAACACGCAAACAGACAAACGAGAAGGCAAGGTAATAAAAAATGCAAACGACATCACAAACACAAAAGGGTTGACAATAGGGCTTCCGCCTTGGAACGGTCATTGGCCAAAAAGGCCACTGGGGGTTTAAACCAGGTCCTAGGGTGCGCCAAACCTCACACTTACCCTATTGTCATCCCAATTAAACGAGACAGTGTAAATAAAGAAATCCCCGTCATGAAATATTCTCTAACCAACAAGGCAGCGTTAAAAGGAAATATAAGTAAAACACCCAGATGCTCGTGTATATATAAATACAAAAAAAAAAAAGGATTAGAAAGCCACAATAAAGGTACTCGACTTGGCAGAAGTCAGAGCAACAAGAGAATAAACCTTTGAGGGCACGACAAGACAAGACCGTGGACAAACATCAAACGCCAACGTCCTAATGGGCTTTAGGTAGGCGTCATCATAGGGTCCACAGCCTGTCCTGACATCGTACAATTAAAGAGGAAAGTGTAGTTGTGAACTGTAAAATGGTCCACCACCAAGCATGCCGTACGTTGAAAAATGATAGGGTCATAACCTCTTTTGATAAACCTTTTAACAAGTTTAACAAAGATAGTATGAAAGTGACCATGACCAAGAATCTTACGAAGTTTGTAAATCACATCACCATAGAAGTCAGGTTGTGATAGTCTTTGTCGCAGAAGAGTCCTTAAATTGCTTTTATATATGGAAAGAAGATCAGGGTTACGATAATCAAATTTTACAAAGGTTTTACGGTTTATGGTAACGGTAACCCTGATGGAGTAGTTTTTTAGTTATACAAAGATTACGAATATTAAAAAAAAAAAGAAAAAAAAAAGTATATCTTCCTGGAATATTAAGGTCTCATTAATGCTATTAGAAACTACTTAGTTAAATTGAACTTAGTGCATCTACCAAGTAATAGTTATAATCACTTGCGCCCACTGACCCTTGCACTAATCCTAAAACATGAAAAAGGTTGTAGATTCATGTATGACATTTTGAATGTAAAACATATTTACCCAATATCTCTAAGAAAATGGAGAAATGAGGTTATAACGGAACCAAACTATAAATTTGAAAAACTGTATGCAATACCTTTTAAAATAACAGTATAGAATCAATCTCATGAATTTGGGAACAAACTACCTACTGACTAAAATTAATATTCTAAATAACAGTATGTGCAATTTTTGCAACATTTTACCCGAAACCATTCATCACTTATTTTGGAAATGTGTAGTTGTAAATACATGTTGGACAGATGTGAGAATATTCATCAGAAATAATTGTATTACTGGTCAGAAACAGATATCTTGTTTGGAAATAATGAATTTGATATTGTTTTAAACAAAATACTCCTGCAAGCCAAACTATTTGTATACCAACAAAAAATGTAAAAACAAAGACCTGTGTTAAATGTTTTTATAAAACACATAATTTCTTGATATAAAGTTGAAAAATGGATAACATATAAAAATTTAAAAGTAGAAATATTTAAATCCATCTGAAATCGTTATCTCAATATTGGCAGAACAGGGAACCAGAGATAATTATTTACTACATGAATGTAAAGAATAGGTATGCAAATTAAATGTTGTCTGCTTTTTAATTTAGTCTTTTGGCTGTTCCTTGTGATACGCAGGCTTCATAACCGCTGCTCCCAACTAAATTCCATTATGTTTATTTCGCTCTTCGGGGCATTTAATTTTATTAGATACTGGGACCATACGCCGTACGACATGGGGAAGCAAATAACTCCGTGTCCACCGCCGTATGCATGCCATCTTCGGGATGGTTAAAATTGTGTACTATTGATTTTATGAATATTGAGTTCTGCTCAACCCGGGGCTAGAGGGCGTGAGCGGTAGCTAGCATATTTCACTACCGCTCATGAACAGTCTCAATCAAACCGAGACTGCAATATTTCGTATGTGTCGTGCTCGGCCGTTACCAAGGGTCCATTATCATACTCTCTTTTACATTTAATTAATTTAATAGTCTAGGGACATCAATTTACTCCTTTGAGAAGTAGAACACTAATGTTTTCTTCTTTGATTTTCTAATGTTTTCTTCTTTGATTTTTCTAATTTTTTATTTTCAGAAATATTGATGCTTTAAAAACTGTTTTGTACAGCGGTTCAACAAAATCCCTTTTTGGGGGGAAAACCATTTATACATAGTTACTGTGGTAGATAGTGTGACAACTAAATTGTCATGTCCTCAACTCATATTGTATCTCACTTTCTACTTTTCTACAATTAACGCATTGTATAAGGTATTGTCTAAACTTACCCGCTTATTTATACTCAATTTAAATATGTTATATGTTGGATTGTACCTTAAACAACTTAACATGTACATGTAATATTCGAATGAGGCCAAGAGAAAAACAATTTTTCTTTTATTTCTTTGGCTTAAAGAGGCTATGACGCCAACAACAGCCAACATTTTACATCATAAGTATACCGTTTCTGAGCCTACTGACGATGAGGTATATGTATTTGTTGCATATTTTGAGAGTCCAGATTTTAATGACACAATGTAAACGGTTTTAGCCAGCCAGGTTAGACTCCGAAGATGGAAAGTCGAATTAAGAGTTACCAACTCGTGCTTCGTTTTGCGCATAGTCAATCACGGGCATTTTTAGAACCCGTGAATAAAAAAATCATTTAATCGGCGCATATAACCTTGAGCACCTGGAAAGAGTGTTGGTATAATTTTTTCTTTAAACTTCTTTTTTGTTCTTTTTTTTAATTTCAATTTTTCAAAATGTAAAACCTGCAAAAAATCAGTAATACTGTTTGTTCATATTGGCCAATCTGTTAATCTAGTATTGGAGAAACTTAGCGGACATCTTGTCAATCTCTCGACCACATCCCTAAACAGAAACCACTCATACGCTATGTTTAACTAATACATAACTTCTTTCTACTCCGCCTCTCACTTGGTATTGTTGCGAACGGATATAATAGTCGTTATTTAAGGTAAGTAAATGTTTATTTCGTTGACATATTACACAATTATTTGTTTTGAAATGTAAATAGTAAAATTAAATTAAGCTGCTACCAGTTTCGAGGAATTTAACCGATCATGGCTCATTGCAATCATTGTAAAAATGAGAAATTCGTCCAATATAAATCACAGCACCCAAATGCAATGGTACCGTAGATCCTCCCTGTACCCCAAACAAAATGAAAAAGACAATACACAGCAGAAAGAGTGGTGAATACAGGGTTATCGACTTAAAACGGTCAGTGTGCAATATGGCCAACCGGTTAGCTTACATCGATTTAAGTGTACATAACCTCGCTATTATCCTGTCTTCAGTGCTCACATTGACAAGAAAGTGTAAATCAAAAAGAAATCTCTACCAATAAAGTCCACATCCCGAGAAATTAGGAAACGATACATGTTATTGTAAAGATATATATATATATATAAAACATAATTAGAAATATCTCAGGAATTATCCATAATTGTGTTCTGAACAACAACAGCAGTTGCATCCAAAGAGAAAATCAAACAAGGGTAAGACTAGAAAACCCGCGGGACAAAGGTTCAAGCACCAAGCCCCCTTTCAGGGTTTCAAAAGGTGCAATCATTGTGTCCCACGAGGTTTCATCGCACAAGAGAAAAGTAAAGAGTAGTGACTGACTGTAGAGGAGTCAATCACCAAACATGAAGTGCGCTGTAATACTAAAGGATTAATTGTGTAAAGTGGTCAGGAAATCCGTCATAACCCTTTAATTTCCGAAGTTTATAGCTCCAACCTCCGTAGAATAACGGTTGTGATATTCCGAGTCGCAGAAATATTTTTAGGTTGGATTTGTACTTTTCCAGTAGGTATTCGTTGCAGCGATATAACTTTGAGAAAGATCTACGTAGTTTATGATAATGAAAACCTTGCTGAAGAAATTTACTTGTAATAACTTGATTTCGATAACTGAAATCCTTAACATCGTAACATGCCCTATAAAAACGAATGAGCTGAGAGAAATAATCCCCGTATGATGTAGCATGGGGTACGTCCCCATCTAAATGTGGATATTTAACGATATCAAAGTTAAAGTCATCTCTCTTATCATAGATTTTAGTATGTTTGTATGTACTAATTTGAAAATGAGAGATGAAGATCGAGCAATGATGCTATGGAATCCAAACTGTTGGCTTTAGCAACGTAAGCTCTGGTGGATAAATATTAGTGACCATATGAGCAAAGAACGGATTATCTATATTGAGTATGTCATCCAGAAACCGCGATGTATTATTAAACGCATCAATATTGTCTCTCTTGCTAGCAGGTGACAAACTCAACATGAAATCTTGTTCATAACAATATAAAAACAAGTGGCGCACAATTAGAACCAATAGGAATACCAACAACCTGGCGGTAAATGGTTTTACCATATCTAATGAAGATGTTATTTAAAGGAAAAGATAATTCTCTACAAACATCGGCACAAGTCCACGTGTTATACATATCATTAGGGGCGTTTGTAAGAAAGGTAGTTCCTTCCCAAGCGAATGTCTTCTGTATAAGCTGAGTCAAATGTATCCTTGATCCGGTTATGTGGTAGAGTGGTGTAAAGAGTTGAAATGTCATAGGTGCTTATAGTAGAGACATGTAAATGCTTACACCGTAACTTAACAAGGACTTCATCGGAGTTTGTGATTGACCACAACATATTGATCCCTGAACACCTTTTGCTTTACAACATGTTCTTTAATCGCGGAAAGGCAGGAGGTCAACAGTTTTGACACATTAGTAGTGGTACATGAACTATAATTTGCACTAAAATTTGGTTTGTGTCGATTGTTGTGAATTTTTGGAATCCAGTACACAGATGGGAGCTTATTCTGCTTAATATTTACAGAAATTTTCATAATCTCCAAAAACGACACATGCAGGGAAACTATATCCTTCTCCAGCAATGATGTGGTTAGATAAGCAGAAGTGCTCGCTAGCTCTGCATTCAAAGTACTGTTATAGTGCTGTCGTCAGACAACAATTACGATATTGTTCGAGGCTTTGTCTACAGAAACTAGAGCAAATGTAGTATGAAGATTATGGATTCCCTTCTTCAGGTGACGTTAATTGTGAGATGGCCGCCGTGGAAGCAGAGAGTAATTTCTTATTTCGATAATTTCAAAAATTGTTTTCATCCAGACAATAAATGCATTTTTATCTGCGCTTTCACGTTTATACCACTTAGTGCACAACTGTTTTAATGAATCCGATATAATATTACGACAGGCATTAAAATCAATTTCCGATGGAAGTCGATAGTTAGGACCTTTCGCAATAAGTTGCCTGATCCTTTTATCCTCAATAATATCAAGATTGCCAGTAACAATATGACCGGCAGGTTCATAACAAAATTTAGAATTCTGACATTCTCAATCCGTAAGAATAAATACTGAAAAGGTGTCTCGATTTTAAGATCAGACATATGTAAAAGGAAAAAAGATAGGGATAACATGACAAACAAGGTTTGTATGGTATATTCCGAAATAGATTGACGGTATAGTAATAAAGAGACAATAAGAAATAGTTCTCAATGGCTAAGCGGCAATTTTAATACATTCACGCATATCATCAAATAAAGTAGTTGAAAATTGTCTTGACTACATTATTCACACCAATAGTTCTCCATCAAAATAAACAGCAGTAACACATTCAACATTAAATGGTTTACAAATCAACATTGCTTGCTGCAACAGATTTGCACAATGACGCATTTTTGTTTAAAATAAGTGGTAAACCACCCTACAATTTACTTAGCATATAAAACACACTTTTCCTTTAAACAAGCGTAGTCTTGACGGTAACGTTTGATGTTTGTCTTAAACATTTTCATGTGCCGCTAATGGTTTGTTTTCTTGTTGCTCTGGCTTCTGCGAAGTCATTAAGTATTTGCTTTGTAGCTTTCTTGGCTTTTGTTTTTATATTCATATATACATGATCATCTATACATTGTACTTATATTGCCTATTAATGCTGCCTTGTTTGTTAGCGAATATAACCTAAAGGGGATATCTTTATTTACATTGTCCTGTTTTATTTGGATGACGATAGGTTAAGAGTGCACCTAGAACCGGGTTTTAACGCCCTGTGGCCTTTTTACCACTGACCGTGCCAAGGCGGTAGCCCTATGGTCAGCCAGTTTGTTTTGTGATGACACATGCCTTGCTTATTAACATTGTAATTGTTGTTTGTTTTAATGCATGTTGGACTGTGTTCTGGGAACGTTACGTTTTCTCTGTTCGACTTTTATACCTACTGTATATCAAATAATGCGTTGTACTAGACTCTTTAAACGAATCTGTTCCTGTTTTATCAATATCTCGCTTTAAGATGTACCAAAAGTGTGTGCGTAAGTATCATTATGAGGACACGATATTGTTATTTTCTGGAGGCTTAATTTGTGAAATAAAAACTTAATAAACTACGGTAGAAAGATCATTTCTGAAAAAGAACTGTTGAATTTGTGTAAGTGATTATTGTGATTTTTTTGAATTTTGCGGCTATTTTAGTAACATCGACCATCTTGAATGGTGGATTGACATAGTTTGTACAACACCGCAAGAAAGGACTTCTTCTAAGGATCATCCATATAAAACTGTGTTAAAACTGGTGAAGTACAATTTAAGAGCCGTTTTGTAAAAAGAAAGGATATCGGACTGTATTTGTATTACCTTAAATAGTCTTATACATGTATATACCGCAGGAAAAACTCATTTTCGATTAATATGTTACTACAAGATGGCTGTCAAACATGAACAAGACTGAAAATGTTGACAACATATGACATACATCGGCTTTCATGTTTCTTGTGCGTTTTCGTATCTACGAGATTGCCATTATTGACACTTAGAGGAAAGATGGCAAAGTATATTTCTATAATGATATTAGGTAAGTAATTACTCACATATTGCATATCGTATATTGTCGATGATGTGTTTTATGTTCCTTGATGATGTTTCATCCAGGCACGTAGTTACGTGTAAGCCCTGTAGGCCCGAACCTGCATATATTTTGAAAAAGTTAACATTTTGAAAATATCGAAACTGTCAAAATATTGGAAGGGTGGTATCCAACATTAAAGATTTAATCTCAGTTCAGTTCTATAATAACTATTACCAATCACATCTTTAACAACAGTGAGTTGGCAAAACAGTGTACTATTATTCAAATACGCCAACCAGTTATATACAACACTTTTCGTTTGGTTATATCCTGACCAGTCAATGTTTGTTTGCAATTGTGCATACCCCAACCATGGATAATACGAAACATGTTTTTATTGTAAACACCTGGGTCCCATTACAAACATATTGATCTTAACTCAAATTCTTAAATGTACATGTTATGCTGTAGTTAACAGGTCTTAGTAAGAATGCATGCTTGAGTGCGTTTGATTTGGCAGTTCTAGTGTCGAATCGAACAAGCTTCACACATGCGCATTTGATAAAATACTCGGAAGTAAAACAAAACGGGTAGAACGCAATACGCGTGTCGGAAAAATGGCGGAGTTTGGTTTGTATTAATAAGCAAGCTTTCAAATTGCTATATGTTTTACAATAAAAATGCTTTTACATGTATAAATTAACTGTGCCTGTTATAGAACGAATTTTTAAGTAGGTTCATTCAAAAATTCGTTCCATTATAGTGGGTTTAAACTTTTTCTGAATTAAAGTTAGCTTTATATACCCAAGGGCGTAACAATGTTGACCGAAGCATACATATTCCAAATTGAAACGTCTTTTTGAAGCGATACAGTTGTCCATTGTTAACTCCGACATATATTAATAATATAATGTATTACTATTTAAAATAAACAAGACCAACGAATATCTTTAAGTTGATATTTAATGTCAGAAATGCGATAATTTTCGATGCTCGCAAATTTATCGGCACCATTCTCTCCATCTTGATGACGTCATGTTCTAGGCAACTCTCCGTGAAATGTGGAGTATGTTTTTGACCTACTTTCGCGACTCAAGTGTACGGTTCCCGGTGTTCGATTAGAAAACTCGACTGTAGTTCGATTAGAAAACTCGACTGTAGTGTTGCGACACGAGTTCAAATCAAACGCACTGATTGAGTGGGTTCCAGTTCGGTAACGCCATACGGTAAACAGTTTCGTAAGCTGCGACTAAATGGAGATGAACAAACATAAACATACAAACGCTCGCTACGGGTTAATGGTTAATATATCAAAATCAAACACCACGGGAGACCAACATCATGATGTTTCAATGATGTGACGATACATACTATACAGTAGACTATTTCAGTTGTTCATGTTCTTGGGGAAATATATTGACAATAAATATACCTTAAATTTACCATCCTATTACCAATACACATGTCAAACCTTGAATGTTTACGGCAGAAATCTTGTGTGCAATTAATCATATATAACAAAAAGCATAAATTGCAGTGCAACCTCAATTAAGAGAGAAAAATAAAATTTTACCTGACAGTGTATAAATGAAATTGCAGAACATCATTTACCGACTATCCTTTGAATATTTTAACAATTTCATTTGTAGTCAGAGATGAAGACTGCCCATATTTGATTTTTTAAATGTATACAGTGACCTTTCTTATGCTACATATATTGCGTGCTCAAATGAATAGTTATTATGGCATTTAAAAATACCTGGTTGCAGCTGGTTGTAGACACCGTTAAAATAACTGCAAAAGCAAATATGTGTCACTTGAACGAGATTGCATTATGTTAATGAACAGTTAAAATGTGAAGTGACTCTGCAGTTCTGTGAGTGAAAATGTTCAATATGTACATTTAGGGTTAATCTGAAATATGTTCTCTTTATGGTGACTCGCAAATGATGTTTTTGTTTGCTGGTGCACCGTAAAACGTAATTGACATGTCGCCGGTAATTATATATCTCCGCCCTATTGTTGATGTCGGAGTATATTGACAAAAGTTTATATAAAATAGCTGCACGTGCTTTATACACGTGCTGTTGTTTGTCGGAGGTATCGTTCTGGTTTGATTGGTTGAAATGGATAAATGATTGACAACTGGCGACATGTTAATTCATACAGACATAACGTTGAGAGTGTTTGCGTTCGCGCGTGCGCGCATACGTTTGTTTATAATAATATATTAAACATCAAGGACGTGGTGCAAAACATGTTTGTATATCGAAATAAATCATTTTTGCAGTTAGTACCTACATGCTATTCTAAACATTGAACTTGACTCCCACGTGAAAACACTGTCTTGATGTTTGTTTTGTTGTTGCTTTTAATAAATATTTACCATTTATGTAACTTCAGCAAACATATGATTTGTTCTGTATGACATTGAAATTATATTTTCGGGATATTTAGCAAAATGATTAGTTTTGATAGCCAGCAAACAGCGTACAGTGGTATTCTCTGATTGATATTTGCAATTATGTTGACATATTTGTAATATATGTAACCAATACCGTTTTTGAGTAAAGTTGAAACGACAATAATGCACCAGTGTTAATCATTTTACACCCCCCACCCCTCCACATACAAACCTCCGCCCTTTCACCCGCCCATCCTCCATATAAGCATCCAATAACCATAAATACTGAAGAGGGCATCTCTGGGAAGGATCATAAATACTGAAACGGAGATCCCCTGGAATCAACAAACGCAAACAAGATAAAAAAAATGTGGCGACCTTGGTTTTATTGAGTCTATAACAGGAGGTACTCTAGAATGAACTTTTAAATATAGGTTAACAAAAATACACGCCCTGAATGCATGCCCCCGGATCCGTCTAAAATACCTTCATTTCGATATTTAAATGATGACCGGGCCTGCACATTTAATTTAACATTGCTACGCACCTGTTATCCATACAAGTGTTGTGTGTTTTCGGTTGCATGTGTTAAATGAATGCTATATTTCCTGTTGGACTTTTATATTTTACATGTACTTTTAAATGATACTTACTCATGACTATCAATGAGTCAATGATGAAGTAGTTTCCGCTCGACGTTTGGAATATGAGGCACAAATGTATGCATAAAATATCACATTGTATCTAGCTTCTAGGTATGAAAGTATTTATTGAAACAATAATTGCCGAACCGATCTTCCAAGGCGGTAGCCCTATTGTCAACCCTTTTGTGTTTGTGATGTCGTTTGCTTTTAAAATTACTTTTGCCTTCTTGTTTGTCTGTTTGCGTGTTTGTTTCTGTGTTTTGTGGTTGACTGTCCTCCTTGAATGCTACTTTCCCTGTCAGATCTTTTTATATTTCTTTGTTGACAATTTATAGCATGTTAAACTATGTATGAATTACACAATACATACTGCACACTTACACGCACGCACTTAAGCACCCCCACACGCACGCACACAAGACCACACTCGCGAGCGCACACACACATTCGCGCACACACACGCGCGCACACGCACACACACACACACACACACACACACACACACACACAAGTTTTCAGCACATTTATTTAAAATGTATTTGTATGCAACATTAGTTGTATACAGTTACATGTTCTGTTTGATTTATATATATTTGTGACTTACAAACAATTATTTAATAACAAATGGCATGAAATAACCGACCACAGTAATGAGAACTACCAGCATGTTTTTAAATATCATTAAATTGTTACTCTTCTTATTATACAGATGTGAAAAACAACCTTTGGGATACAGTAGCAGCTTCGTAAATCCATTTGAGTAAGTAAACCTTTACAGCGTTTTTTCCTTTTTAACTCTACTGATCAAAGTTCACAACACTTACATGCCTTAAACACCTAAAAGAAAAAGGATGGGGGATTGTATTGATTTATTTTGGGGCATGCCACATGATATGAATTTATTTTGCTTAGCCTTGTTTAAAGGAGATCGAGATCGATGTAACGTATCAGATGCGGATTATAGTTCCACAGCATTTATAGTGGTACCTATTTGCTTTGGAGTAAGACCAGCAGATTATGGGATGGCGAGTTGTCTGCTGCCTCATTAAACACGATAGGGTCTTCATTTTTCAGTCAATGTTGGCCAAACTTGTTCAAATAGATTATGTCCGTGACAGCTCGGACATATTCATTGAGTTCGAAAAGCGGCTAGATCAAATTGATATTGATTTATTGAAATCTGCTTCAGAATGCCAGTAACAATAAAAGCTTGAACAAGTTCTGCAACCACATCGGAAATTACTTTCAGCCATTTCTACTCCCCCGGGCCTCCACCACAACCCACCACCACATCTTCTAACAACCAGTCGCATTGCCCCATCCCTTACAGACACCATACAGTCATTGGAATGATACAAGCCCTCTTGTGCCTCTTGTTTATACATTGCTTTATTTATTTCAGAATAAGCATTGGCATGACCACTACTGAGGACAGTGACTTAGATCCTTGTGGTGACTCTGATGACGAATATGAACCTAGTTTGGATGTTACAGGGTAATTTGTAGGATAATCTGTTAATTCTTAATACTGATACCATCCGAAGCAGAGGGCGTGAGAGGAAGCTATCATATTTCACTACCGTTCATGAACAGTCTCAATCAAACCGAGACTGCAATATTTTGTATGTGTCGTGTTCGGCCGTTTCCAAAGGTCCATTATCATACTCTTTTATATAGCACTTTGGCGTTGCTTGTGCAGTGTGGCGGCAGTAAATCGTCTCCCCGCGCTTGCAATCTGGACTGTTATTTATTCGATCTTTGGAGGTCGCTGAGCCCGATACTTATAACCCGGGGCTAGAGGGCGTGGGCGGTAGCTAGAATATTTCACTATCGTGCATGAACAGTCTCAATCAAACCGAGACTGCAATATTTTGTATGTG
This sequence comes from Cyrtodaria siliqua, assembly GCA_037043455.1. Classification (NCBI taxonomy): domain Eukaryota; kingdom Metazoa; phylum Mollusca; class Bivalvia; order Adapedonta; family Hiatellidae; genus Cyrtodaria; species Cyrtodaria siliqua. The sequence goes on along the minus strand of JAWPHD010004172.1, from coordinate 72,065 downwards.
TCGTGTTCGGCCGTTTCCAAAGGTCCATTATCATACTCTTTTATTCGGGCTATAAAGGAATTGCTTTGCTGCGTCCCGTTTTACAGAAATCTCATCTTAGAAACTGATTGGTAGAATTTAGTGAAAGTTCACACATGTATTCTGTTTCAATAGAAACTTGCCACACGCAAGTTAACAAATCTGCAACCTATCTTGGCAGTGTTATGTCTCTATTTGTAGGAAGTAAATTGTATTAATATGTGAATATAGACTGATATTTGTTAACCACCTGACATATTTAAATGCAACTTAACACGTGCATTTAGTATCGATAGATAAAATGTGCTAAAAATCACATAAAATACCTTTCAAACAAATAAAAACTGACATCAGTGCACCACTTGATAATATATAAATATAATTATATATTTGGTACATGTATCAATAAATAATGTCTCACAAACAAGTTCTGCAACTCCGACACAGCTATGGCCCTTAATAGGCAAATTGTGTTAAATATGTGTATGTAAGCGTTTTTGAAAGAATAGATTTAACCTTCAGATGAATTTTATTCAGGGTATATATCTCATCGCCCTCTGAGGTTGCTGTACCAATATATACTAATAATATGATGTGTTAACAAGATGTCAAACTCCATTTCATTTCAAGGTATACGCTATGGAACAACAGTATTTGCGGAGTATTCATCACTTATTGATGATTATGGTTCCTGCCCACAAAGTGGATGAGGAGATATTTGTTTTGCTTTGTCGTGACTAATTCTCCTGAACCCCAGGCCGGATTTCAACGAAACTTGGCAGGGATGATCAGTACCAAGCCTTTTTGCGCATATCAGCATGTTCCGGTTGAATGATTTTTGGTGGTGGTGTGACGCTTTCAAGGTTTTACTTCATAAACTTTGTCCGGACTAGTTTTCCTCAACCACTGGTCGGATTTCAACAAAACTTGTTTGCGCATATCGTTGTCGTGTTCCGGTTGAATACGTTTTGGTGGAGTTTTGACCCTTTAAAAGTTTTAATACAAAAACTTTGTCCGGATTAGTTCTCCTGTACCTCTGGTCCGATTTCACTGAAACTTGGTAGGGATGATCAGTACCAAGCCTAGTTGGGCATGTCATCGTGTTCCAGTCAAATGATTTATGGCCGATTTATGGCCCTTTCCCAAGTGGGAGGGTCATCTGTTTTTACTAAAAAGAACCTAGTTCTAATTGTGTTTGTCAAACTTAAAATTGACTTTCTCAGTGATCGACCTGTGTAGAGCATTTGTCATGAAAAAAAACCATTTGTGTTCGAGAATAACACAGTTTGTGCTGGAAATACTGTTTTCAACATTGCGTTAAACATACATCTGATTTAAAATCCATGTCTCTTGAATTTCGTTTATCATGACCTACTAGTCCAACTTTAGGCATAAGCTAGAAGAAGACTGCACAAATAATTATTCAAAACTCTTTATATCCGATTTCACTTGTTTTTATGTATAAATCTTCTTATATCGGCTCAATGCTAATTATCAATTACAGCCCTCTATTGGAAAATGTCCGGGAAGTTTTCTTCGCAGAGGACCAATTTGGAGTTGAAAATGAGGAAGAAGGTGAAATAGTGGAAGAAGAAGAAGAAGACGACATTACCTCTGTAGACACCATAAGACGCATCTATACTGCTGATGAGGCTGTCGAAATAATAAAAGATGAAGTCTTCCTATACTACAAGGACTCTCTTGTGAATCTAGGAAATACAAAGGTTGATTCGGTATGCAAAACTGGTGATTGCGGTGGACAGGTGCCTATGACATCTCGTACAGTAGGAACATCCCTCTACTTTAACTGGGTAAATATTTCAAGTTTTTCAGCTTATGAATGTTCATCGTCTCTTGTCCAACCGTTTGCACTCCTTTTTCTAAAACAGCATGGTCAGTTTTGTTCAAATTCCATATTGATGGTTCTGATATAAAGGTGTGTACCATACAGAAAAGGCCAATCAAACACTCATAAGATGGTCACATTTGCATTCAAGTTAAAATTGGCCTGTGAGTTTTGATTGATGTATAAATCACAATGATTCTGAAATGATGTGTTTGTGATTTTTTTATTTATGTAATTTTCCTGCATCATATTGTGGTGCTTTACCAAGATTTTGTACAAATTGTTACACCAACATAGTAACATAATACTTTAAACAGTAATAATCAACACAAATATGGTAATTGTTGAAGTTCACAGTCCATTTCATTGTGTTTTAAAGATAGATAGTAATATGCAAACCCAATACACTACTAGGCCTACTGGTCCAATTGTCCAGTGCCATAAATAATTGTAGAACACTATGTATGGATTGTTGAGTCTCATTTCTTCCAATAACAGCTTTAGGTAATTTTTTTTATGAAGTAATGTAAAAATTCAAAAGTAGCGTATTTTGACAGGTGTGCACATCAGGACATTTTGACAGGTGTGCACATCAGGTGTGCACATCAGGACATTTAGCCCAAACGTGGTGCTCGCAGCCAGTATTGAGGAGTGGGCTACATGCTGGTGACCTGTTGGTTTCGGCAGCCGTTATGTTTTCTGGCAACAATTTCAAGAAGATCTATTTGATGGCAGAGTTCATGAACCTGTCAATGATCAGTTCAAGTTGATTCTGGAGAATCCAGAGATGTTATCTAGTGCCTGCCGTTGACGAGTTTTGGGAAGCCGAACAGGAAAAGATACTGGACGAAAAGAGAGGATCAGACGTTGTAATCCTAGGTGAATAAAATAATTATGGGAGCAAGAGTCTATAATGTGGAGATCATTTCTACTTTCAAATATTTTTAATCTGGTAAATAAATGATGCAATAAACATTTTTATGAAAAAATCTGGATTTGGCATAATACTGCAATCTTTACTTTGTTTGTGGGTGATTTATACCATGTTTTTTGCATTTTGCATGACCGTTTAATCAAGAAGTTAATCTCCCAGAATTGTTCATGTCCGATATGTATTTTAGTTTGATTTTTGTACCAGGTAATTTGTGTGTGTTGTTGTTTGTGTAATATAACATATTAATATAATTATACAAATATACAGGTTGTTGCAAAATTCAAAATGAAATAAAGAATCATCAAAAATAGGGCAGTATATTATAATGGGTTTTTCATAGATATTTAAAAAAACAAAACAGAAATGGCAGTTGCATGGAAACATTTTATATGAAGGAGCCCCTATTAGAATAAATACAGTACTGCTAAAATTAATCCCTGAATGGAACACATAGCACATGTTTTAAATCTACTTGTTAAGCTGTTTAATGAACGTCAAATTGTAAATATGTTTGCATTGTTTTTGTAATTCTGTAGGAGATGGAAGAATGGACTCCCACGGGGCATTTCGCCCAGTTTTGTACCTACTTAGCCATGGACAATTACACAAAACAGGTGATATCTGTTGTCACCATTGACAAAAGGGAAACGGGGAAAGTAAGCGTCCGCATGGAGAAGGAGGCATTCCTACGAACATTAACAACTCTTGACGATAAAGATTTGAAAGTGGTGGAAGTTGTAACGGATGCACATGCATCGATAGCAGCACACATGAGTAAGCATCTTTATCTACCGGTAATAAAATTCAATAGGTTTAATAAAACTGGCTATTGAGATCCTTTCACTTTCGTGTCTGTAGAACGCTTCCTTATCAAAGACCTCTTGTTTACTTATTTTGTACTGAGGACACGGTTCAGAAATCGACTTCATTCCCTTTTTGTTTTGCACAGTACTATTCTTAAACCATATGACCTTGGCTGGAAAGGATTGCAAAAACCATTAAACCTTTCAATACAATGTCTGGTTATTGTCCTTATCCTGAACCCGTGTACATTTGTTTTTTCCAGTCAAGAGATGAATGTACAAACATCGTTTCTCCATATTTCATATCTTGCACATGCTGCAAATTTCAATACATATATGTGTTTTCCCTACTAACCCCTTTGTTATACATAAAATATACATTCGAGGCGTTAAGTGCCCGATTATAGATTGGTATTTTAGTGCCCTCTCATACATAAAGGCGTTAAGTGCCTTATTATAGAGCGGTATTTTAGTGCCTCTCATACATTCGAGGCGTTAAGTGCCCGATTATAGAGCGGTATTTTAGTGCCCTCTCATACATAGAGGAGTTAAGTGCCTTATTATAGAGCGGTATTTTAGTCCCCTCTCATACATTCGGGGCGTTAAGTGCCCGATTATAGAGCGGTATTTTAGTGCCCCTCATACATAGAGGATAAGTGCTTTATTATAGAGCGGTATTTCACTAAACATGGTGTCTCTCGCTGTATTCACTATTTCAGAGAATGGCCCCAAAGAAAAAGGACAACAAAGACAGCCCGACGCTGATAAGGTCAACAAAGAAAACAAGGGAAGTATCAAATTATTTTTTTTACCTGCTAATTTAATAAGGGAAATAACAGAAAAATAGTAGAAAAGGCTCTGGCCTCTAAGGCAAAAACAACTGAAAATGTCATCATAGATGACAATGTTAACTCATTAGTCGGCAAAATAACAGCTTAGTTGAATGCACACACATCGTTTACAAGCGTATCAATGCCAGCTGACGCCATGATTTCAGAAAAGATAATTCATGATAAAACACTTATATCAATCAGATTATGATGTTAGAATCATTTCATTAACGTCTAAATTCTCACAACACCATATAGTTAGGACGGAATCGGGCGTAAAATGCCGAAATTAACCCTAGTGCGTCATCTAGGATAGCACGTATTACTGCGCAGAAGGAATTTCTTTGCAAATAAAAGATAGTGTGTAGGATCATTCATTATGTTTTGGTCATATAGAATAGAAAATATTAATATTTGTCAATTCTAAGTCGGACACCTAGACTCCCATGAAAATCCCGATGTACTCCCTTTAAAGGGAGTACATCAGGCTTTTTATGGGGGTCTAAGTGTCCGACTTAAAATTGACAAATATTAGCATTTTCTATTCTACATGGCCAAAACATAATGAATGAGTCTAAAAATGATCCCTGTTTTGCAAAGAAATTGATTCAGCACAGTAAAATGTGCTATCCTAGGTGACGCACCATGGTTAATTTCAGCATTTTACGTCTGATTCCGTCCTAGCTATATGGTATATTCAAAGTTTAGACATAAACAACATGGTTCTAACAGCATATTTTGATTGATATAAGTGTTTTATCATGAAATGGAACATTTTTATAATTTAAGATGTTTCTAGAAAAATCCTGATGTACCCCCTTTAATAAACGAAATAATAGATAACGTCACTCAAAGAGTCACGGCCTCACTGTCCGAAATAGCAGAAAAAGCTTTGGCCTCGAAGGCAAAAACAACCGAATACGTCGTCATGAATGACAGTGTTAACTCATTAGTCGGCAAAATAACACGTGGGTCTAACGCACACAAATCGTTTACAAGCGTATGAATGCCAGTCGAGTCCCATGATATCAGAAAAGATAATATCAAATATACGGGCCATTGAGTTCGTAGATCTAAGTCATTTAAGACACGTCCTTTCAGACACAATCCCCAAACTATATGTCATATATTTAAAAATATTAAATATCAAGTTCATTGATAATTGTAACATTTTAAGAGCTCACAATTCTCTGAATCTTTCCGAAATTCAAGAGCTCATACGTCTGTGATCTTATCAACAGGTGTCAGTTAATAGCCATTTATCTTTGTCTGTGAGTGGCAGCAGACAGTTCAATGTTCAAAGATGTCCGTGGGAATCGTTAACCTCCACCTAATTCAGTTAATGGTACAATTAATGGTCATTAGAGTATATTATCATTACTGGATCTTTGATTAAGAATGGCCACCCGGTCAACTTCCAGTAGGTTCGCATTATATCCATTCTGTGTCATACATAACCTAGGACCCAATGTTCATTAAAATTAATTATTTCTTGCCGTTTATAATGGTTCATTACCTGAATTGAATTTAATTGGGTTTTAAGGCGCACCAACACATGAAAGGTTATATGGCGCCTAACAGGCATGAACATGCCAGGCTCATCCTCCATGTACATCGAGATAAAATATGGAGAATGGGCCTACTAGACCTTTTCACCCTAAACTGAAGAGTTGCTACAAATTCTATTGTAGACACTCCAATTACGCTGGAGTCACGTTTATTGTTTACTGCCACTGCTCTCAGTGATGTGAGCGAAATGGCACCAGAAACAATGCAGGGTTCATGATGAAGACCTTTAATGAGCATGAACAAAAAATAACAAAATGAATATGAATGGAAGCGCTTGGGTCCTACCCCTGAACAAGCTATGATAGCCACTTTATAAATGTATACAAAATAATTCTGTTTGAGTTATTTGAGGTTCTAAAATACATGTTCGCATTATCTCCATTATGTGTCACACATAACTTAGAAAGCATTGTTCATTCCAATTAATTATCTCTTGATGTTTATAAGTGGTTCATTACCCGAACAAGCTCGAATAAACGTTATAAATGTATGTCTGAGTTATTTGTGGTAAAACATGACTATTTGTTTTAATTAATTCAAATAGGCAATAAATCCCACGCTTAATGTGAAAAAGCCATATGATTGCGTCCGTCTGACAACAGGTGTCAAACAATACCTTTTGATATGTAAACAATTTGTAGCATCGCCCAGCGGAAGGTCTACGTTGTTTTGTTTTTTCAGACATGCTGTTTTTCGCCGTTTACAGACGTCAGTGGAGAAGTCGGCGGTGGAGCTATTTACAACGTGTCCGACGCGCAGTTGCGGTCAAATACATACATCAATAAATAGAGGCCAGTGGGTTCACGGCCTTCATTACATAGTCGCTCAACATTACAGATAAAGATAACACGGAACATCCATGCGTTCATTTCACTGATTACTTGTGAGCGGTTTGCATTCAAACTAGACTCTTTATCAAATATTGACCCCACCATGGGGTCATGTGGGGTTGTATTCATACACACGGGGAGTGACCTTACCATGTGTTCATGTAGGGTCGTTCGTGGTTATAAACTACATGGATATACATATATTTCGTATGTGTCGTGTCCGGCCGTTTCCAAGGGTCAACTTGAAAGAGACATTTTGAAGTCGTACATTCGACGGAATATCACTTTACGAGAGGTTCAACGTATATGAATTAGTTTTTGCTTAGTGATTTAATGTATATGAATTATTTGTTATTCACGTGTACATTTATGTCAGAATCGCACCATGTGTTCATGTACGATCGTTCAGACGCGTTAAGGTATAATGTGCATTTCGCTAAAACATCAGCAAAAAATTAATTGGTTTGTTTTTCTTTTGTTGTTTTGTGTTCGATATATGCCAAGGTCATTCGTTTTGTTTTTGTTTCTTTCCCTTTCTTATGGCGATTACATCAGTCAAATTGTCTGATGAGAGTGGCGAAAATCGCTATAGCTAATTAAAGATTATATAAACACCATTAATGTTTTTAATATAAAAATAGTTATTTCCAATTAACGACAAATCGTGTAACAACTAAGATAACGTAATATTGCATAATAATATTTAGTACATCTAATTTTATAGATGAAAATGGGTTTAAATTTTCTAAATCTGAAACTAATTGTATGCACTTTTGTCAATTACGTAAACATCATGAAGACCCTCATCTAACACTGGATGGATCACCAATACCAGTAGTAGATGAGGCAAAATTCCTTGGTCTTATTTTCGACCGTAAATTAACGTTTATACCACACCTTAAATACTTGAAGGCCAAGTGCTCTTAATTTACTTAAAGTTGTTGCAAACACTAACTGGGGAGCAGATCGTAAAGTCCTTTTACAACTTTATAGATCTCTTATCAGATCCAAGCTGGACTACGGCTCAATAGTATATGGATCGGCTCGCAAATCATACTTGCAGATGCTCGATCCTATACATAATCAAGGATTACGACTCGCCTTAGGTGCCTTTCGTACATCACCAGCCGAAAGTCTATATGTTCAAGCTAATTAACCATCACTGTCTCATAGACGGGACAAGTTAGCCCTTCAATATGCCATTAAATTAAAATCTAACCCTTCAAACCCAACTTTCGATAATGTCTTTAATCCAAGTTGTGAACCTCTTTTTGATCGAAAACCGAAAGCCATTCGACCATTTGGTCTTCGTATTAAACCAAAATTAAGAGACACTGAAATCGACCTAAATTTGATTGCCAAGTACAAAGTACCACAAATTCCACCGTGGACTTTGGAAACACCAACAATTATTTCGACCTTTGTAATAGCCACAAATCCAATACAGACTCTACTGTCTTTCAAAGCAAATTTAATGGTATTAAATCGAAATACAGTAACTTTTAACATATATACACAGATGGATATATATGTATTATGGGGGTTCTGGACCACAACCAAATTACCCCAAATAATCTAAAATCACCACACAAAAATATTCAGTTTACTGAAAATTAAGTCAATTAAACTTGTTAATTAGCATGTCCCAGGCGCTAAATAACCCAAGATTTTAAGATTGAATTGTGAAAATGTTTTAAATTTGGATGTTTAAATTTTATTGCAAAATAGAGGTTAAACTATAAATACTCAATATGTCTAAATTTAAAACATTCTTTATTATAATCCTTATAATACCAATATTCGTTATATTTTCTAAGTGTTGAAGCACCGCATTTACAACAAATTTGAAATTGGGCAGTAGTACCCAATCCACAATTTAAACAAGGTAGAATTTTACAAGTTTTCATTCTATTTTTATGAACTTTACAATATTTCGAATTTTTAACAGGTTTTTTGGTACAAATACCGTTGGAACTGATCTTTAGGAACTGACACGGAATCATTGCTTTATATTTATAGTAATAATATTTTATATTAAATAAAAATATTTTTAGGTATAAAGAAAAGAGAAAAAATGTCTGACATGAAAGATACTATAAATAATTTATTATCCCTGTATAATACAGATATAATAGATAAGGAATCACTAAATATGTCATTGAAATCATTAGGAGGTCAACCAACCAAAATTGAGGAAGAAATTGCATCACTTAGGAAAAAATTGGAATTACTTGAGGAAGAAAATAAAGTCTTGAAAACAAGGGCAACTACCAGCCAACCTTTTGAAGATAAAAAGATAGATCCAACTAGTAAATCTTTTGAAAGTTTTAAGAAAAGAAGAAAGCTTAAAAATCTTAAGAAAAGACAGGCTAAAAAAGAATTAAGTCAAGATGACAAATACAAAAAACAAATGGCTAAAGTAATCCAAGAGCTGCAAGAAAAGCAAAAAGAAGAAAAAGAAGAAGACAAATTAAAACTAGTTGACAATCCAAAATGCGGATATTTTAGAGCATACGAAATATCTGTAAATAAATACAAAGATCCTCAAAAAGTATTTAGTGATAAAAAATCTATTATTACAAAACAAATTATCAAAGAGCTGATAAAAACTAAAGGATTAAAGTTTCAATTAGCTCTTACTATAGATTTATTTAAAGATGATGGTTCTACCAAAAAATACACCACTGCAGTATTACACGGTGAACAAAATGCCATTTTGAGCTCTGAAAAAATAAGCGAGTTTTATGACAATTCATCTGCATTTATACAAGAGAGTCTTGAAAGATTTACAAATACTGCATCCGGATTAGAAGTTGATCACTGTGTTAAGCTTTATTTGAATATTGCAAAGTATGAACCATTAAAAGGTTCTTCATATATTCCACTGCCTGTAGAATTAGCTAACAAAAAAGCAATAATAAACGTAAAAAATAACGATAATCAGTGTTTGTTTCATGCTATAAATTCTGCACTAAATCCTGCCGCAGATCACACCGATAGGTTGTCAAAATACCCAAGCATAGATTTTCTAAAAATAAATAAAATTGACTTTCCCACTCCAATTTCACAAATTTCAAAAGTAGAAAAACTAAACAATATTGCTATTAATGTTTACGGATACACCATATCAGAAAAAGTAAAAAAGTAAATATTTTTCCATATAAAATATCAGAACAACCCAAAGACATTAACAGGATTAATCTACTTTTGATATCTGATGAAAATGTTACAAACAGTCACTACTGCTGGATTAAAGACTTAAATAAACTGCTTTACGACCAAAACAAACATAAATGCAAAACTTATTTTTGTGATCGTTGCCTTTATGGATTTTCAAATGAAGACTTACTAACAAACCACAAAGAAGACTGTGATGGTATTAATAAAAAATCTTGCAAAATTGAAATGCCAGAAAATGGTAAAAATACTGTAAAATTTAAAAAATACCAAAATAAAATGCATGTTCCTTATGTAATATATGCTGATTTTGAAAGCATAATTAAACCACAATTAAAACAATTTGGAAAAAAATCAGAAATTCAAAATGTGCACGAAGCTTGTGGATTTGGATACCAAGTTGTCAGATATGACAACAAAGCTAATGATTCGGTTATTTACAGAGGTGAAGATGCTGTTGAAGTGTTTTTAAATCGCCTAGAATGTGAGAAGAGCAACATTAATAATATATTTGCTCACCCAAAACCATTAATAATGACTCAACAAAATGAAGCAGATTATGAAAAAGCTACACAATGTTGGATATGCGAGAATGAAATACGCAGAAAAACTGGAAAAAACTGTAAAGTAAGAGACCACTGCCATTTTACTGGAGAATACAGAGGTGCAGCACATAAAAACTGCAACTTAAAACTAAAAATAAAACCTGGCAAAACTTCAATTCCTGTCATATTTCACAACCTCAAAGGATATGATAGTCATTTGATTATGCAAAAAATACATAAAATGAAAGGTAATATAACATGTATTCCAAATAATGCTGAAAAATACATATCATTTAGTGTCGGCCAGCTTAAATTTTTAGACAGTTTCCAGTTTATGGCTTCGTCTTTGGAAAAATTGGTTAAAGCAACAGACAAATCTGATTTCAAAATTACAAAAGACCAATTTAAGGGTGCCCTCTGCTGAGGTTTTGGATTTTTGCACTTCCGGAAATTTACATTTGTTATATTTCAAAAATTATAATAAAACTGGAAAAAATAATTATACAGTAACAAACTTATGCCCAATAGGGATATTTTAGTGCAAAAAAAATAAAAAAAAATTAGATTTTTTTTTTGACCTCACATGTTGTGCCCAAAATTGACAATTTTTAACATAAGCCAAAATGGGGGGTAGGGGTACAAAAGATGGTATTTCTCAAAAACCATTTAAGATATTCACTTAATTTAAACTTTATTACAAAGACATGTGTTAGCATATACATAGACAGGAATTAAAAGTATTTTCCTATTATTTGTTACAGACCTATGCCGTTATATGTCAGAGCTCGTCGAAATCTAAAAAAGCACATTTTTTTCTCAGTTTTTATTGAATATCTTTCTTATATGCACACCGACCCCCAATTTTTATTTTTTCATTCTGATACTCAGGTCTTGTATATATTGTAGACAAAATATCTCAAAAAGTTATCTGTTCCTTTATCATGAAAAATTTATGGATCACAAATTTAAAAATGCAATTTATAGTAAACTGGGTGGGGTAATGACAAGGGATGTACTAATTTTTCAGATGGTGATAAAAATACCCCAACCCTTAATTTTTCGTCCTAAAGTATGATCTATTACATTAAAAAAGACGGAAAATCGATACCTGTTCTGCAAACCACACTACACACATGTAAGTTGCCATACACAATTTGCAGCTGATTCAGAATTTAAAACCGCACTGTGAGAGTGCATTACTAAAGATTAATTTTGCGAAAAAGTTAAATCACCGACCCATCATTATTTTTCCAGAAACTAACTAGTAATATGTTAGTCTTCATAAAAAACAGGGAAATAAAAAATTCTATCTGTTCTGATATTCACCAGAGGGCCCCCTTAAAGAACAAACAGATTTACTTTTACGAAAAGGTGTTTATCCATATGAATATTTTGATAGCATGGATAAATTTAATGAAACCAAATTACCACCGATTGAATCATTTTACAGTAAACTTATAGATGATGGTATTACTCAAAAAGATTACGATCATGCCCAAGAAGTATGGGAAAAATTAAATTGTAAAACTCTTGGAGATTATCATGATTTATATTTAAAAACTGATGTAACTTTGTTGGCTGATGTATTCCAAACTTTCAGAAAAACATGCATGAAATCATATAAACTAGATGCTTTACATTACTACACAGCACCTGGATTATCTTGGGATGATTTACTTAAATTTTCAAAAATAGAACTAGAACTTATTTATAGAAAAAGGTATGCGTGGCGGAATAAGTATGGTATCATTACGATACGCCAAAGCAAACAATCCACACGTAGCTGATTATAACCCTAACAAGGAAAACAACTTTTTAATGTATTATGATGCAAATAATCTTTATGGGTGGGCAATGAGTCAGCCACTTCCATATTCCGGATTTAAATGGGTTGACTTAAAAACATTACAAGAGCTAAGAAAAGATAAAGGATATTTTCTTGAAGTAGATTTAAAATATCCTAAAGAACTACATGATAGTCACAATAATTATCCACTTGCCCCTGAAAGATTAAAAGTAAAAAAAGAATGGTTATCTGAGTACCAAACAAATTTATTAGAAAATAACGTTATGACAGAACAACTAGTACCAAATCTTATGGACAAAACAAAATATGTATTACATTATAAAAATTTACAGTTGTATTTATCATTAGGCATGGAATTAACAAAAATTCACAGGGTGCTAGAATTTAATGAAAAACCTTGGATGGCATCATACATAAATTTAAACACAGAACTTAGGAAAAAAGCTAAGTCACAATTTGAAAAAGATTTTTACAAGCTTATGAATAACTCAGTATTTGGAAAAACAATGGAAAATTTAAGAAAGCGAACTGATATAAAATTAGTAAAAACTGACGGCTCTAATAATGAAAAAATAAGAAAAATAATAGCCAAACCAAACTTTAACAGACGTGTAAAATTTTCAGATGAATTATCGGCAATACATGTAAACAAAACAAAATTAAAATTAACCAAGCCAATTTATGTTGGGATGGCAGTATTAGATTTATCAAAGTATATGATGTATGATTGGTATTATAATACTTTGAAAAAAGGTACGGAGATAACTGTACTTTATTATACACAGATACTGACAGCTTGCTTGTAGACATCAGAACAGATGATGCATACAAAGACATGGCTGAAATGAAAGATGAGTATGACTTGAGTGATTATCCTCAAGATCACCCAATGCATGATTATACAAACAAAAAGGTATTGGGTAAAATGAAAGACGAATGTGCTGGTGTTGCTATAGCTGAGTATGTTGGATTAAGACCCAAGCTATATTCTATTTTGAGAGCAGATGAACAACTCATTAAAAAAGCAAAGGGTGTAAAAACTTATGTAGTCAAAAAACAAATAAATTTTGAAAACTATAAGGATGCATTGTTTAACAAGAAAAAATACACCCATGAAATGAATATGATACGCTCAATAAAGCATGAGATATATGGTATAAAAGTAAACAAAGTTACACTATCACCATTCTACTCAAAAAGATACATCCGAGAAGATGGAATTACAACTGATGCACATGGTTTCTATAAAAACTTATGAATGTTGGTATCAGCAGGAACAATAAGAAGTTCTTCTTTGACAAATCCTCTCTGTGGCGCTGGTAATTTCAAATAATAAACTCTTATACCTTGCGTCACCATATAACTTTTAATCTTTTGAATATCTACACTCCACATTGGATCAGTTGCTCTGCGTCTTCCACCTTCTTGTTCCCCGGGTTGATATAAATATCTTACACTTGCATTTATACAGATAGGATCATCTTTTAATATTTTTGTTTCAACAGGAGGAGGCTTTTTTGTCTCCGCATTTATGGCTTTAACAACTTCTGGTAATCTCTTTACCCATTCTCTATTACGTTTTTGCGAATCTAATTCCTTAGCATACTGATAACCAAACAATCTTTCAGCTAACGTTCTGTTAAATCTTTCCACTAAAGCTTGGTCTCTATGTATTTCTGTTCTGCCTCGTCTAATATTTACTTTGCGTTTTGCCATCAACTGTGATACTGCACCCATAAATTCTCTGCCTGGATCTACTTGTAATAACTTTGGATATTTTAGATGTCGACTGTATATATTTTCAAATGCTTTGGCAACTTCTTTACTATCCTTGGAAGTCAGTGGCTCCGCTTCTTTATATCTACTTGCAATATCAACAACAGTCAACGCATATTTATATGTCTTGCGTCCAAGACCAATCCCAAAAGTATCATGCGGTAAAAATAACAAATCAGCTTGATGCACTCCATTCTTAGTAGAAACATCAAACCTGGGTCTAACTATTTTCTTCGGCGCAGGTAAATAAATCTGCCACACAGCTTGTTTCTTTAAAAATTCTAATGCCTTTTTTTCACTAACACCAGCCTCTTTTGCTAATTTTTTAACTGCTGTGTAACCTCTCCAAAATCCTTTTGGGCTGTAATAAATCTTTTCCATTTTTTTCTACTAAAGATTAAACTTTATATAACTATAAAGAAAAAATGGAAATCACAACTGCACAATTTGATGAACTGCTTGAAGAGCAATATCAAAAAAGCACAAAGAAATGGACAGACTTGGAACTAAATAAAATATACACTATTACAGATACGAAAATAGTAGAAACTGAATATGGTCCATCCATGGTATTGACATTATCAGACAACGGTGAAGTATGGGCGCCTGATCATCTTAAAAATAAATTAGAGAAGAGTGCTAAACCACCATATTATATTCGACCACTTGGATTGAAACCATGTAAGAACAACAAAAAAAATAGGTATCATGCATATGACTTAGTTTTTTCAAAGTAAACTTAGTCATTTCAAATCCAAAAAAATCCAAAGTAATTATAGTTTTAAACTATTTTTTTTATGAAATCAATTTGTACGCCACAAATCCAGTTGCAGCCATGCCCACCACAATAAACGTAATTTCTCTATTCTGTTGATCCGGAGATGGTGTATAAAAATCACTCAACTTGGGCTCTGGTTCCAAAAGCAAATGTTTGCCAGTTATGTAATAATACTGTTTCATAGCTTGGTCTACATCATCAAAAGTCTGCTTTGCATGATGTTCTTTTTGTAGTTGTTTATTAATAAAATCTAATCTCTCTGTTCTTTTTTTATTCCACTCCACTTGTGCTGCGTTTAATTGTTCCACTGCTTTGTCATGCCTTTGTCTTTCCTCATCTGAATGACTTCCCATTTTTGAAAAGAAATAATTTGAACCGCTAAACGCCAATGCATTTGTTAATGCGCCACCTATCATCATTGCTACTGCACTTGCCATTTTTTTTATATATATATTTTTTAAAATTATTTCATAATATCCGCAGGAATAATACCTTGCTTAATCAACATATCCTTTGTAGCCATTGCTAACATTATATCCACAGACAGCATCCCAACATTTTCTATATTAAAATCCACTTTAGGTGCTGGTTTTTTTAGTAGTTTTTTGCCAATTTCAGAATATCCAACAGTTAGAAGTGTTTCCACTCCAGCGTGATACATCATATTTACAATTTGTTTTCCGTCAATACTTGCTGCCATTTTTTTTTTATATGATTATTTTTTTAAAATAAATTATTAAAAATCAAACGGGTCTTTTGGTGCAACATGAACAGGTTGCACAGCTACAGGTTGCGTAGCAGATTTCTTGTTATAAATATACAAACCCAACCCAGCAATGCCTAATAAAACCAGACACGGTGGAATATAATTTTTGTATACGTTTATTTTGATTTTTTCTGGTTCTTCTTCACCTATTGTTATTTTTGTTATTTGATTTGCAGTATCTTGCTTTGCAGCATTTTGATTTGTAACATCTTGAAGCAAACGCTTTGCCTTTTTTGCCGCTGCTCCTTTTTTTCCAGCTTCTATTTTTTTTGGATTTTTTACTTTTTGTTGTTCAACAGGTTGTGTAACAACAGGTATAACTTCACTCTCTTGGTTCTCCATTTATATTATCTATAATTTTATTTTTATTAAAATCAATATGTCTAACAGTTGTCAGTATTGCTGTAAATGGCGCTAAGCACATTCCATACCTGTAATACAACTCACAACAAGCGCTTGTCAAAGCATGATTAATAAATGGGTCTTCCTCCAAATCTTCTATTAGCTTTGGTGGACTGGTTACATTAAAATATTTTGATACTCCCATTACATACAAGTTAATAACAGAATTGCCTAAAGTTTTAGTCATGCTTGCCCCAAGCCTTGCTTCATATCTGCAGTAAAGTTTGTTAATTTCATCCGGCGGCATGCCATCTATGTTTGTGAGTTGTATGTCTTTACCCAAATATTGACGACTACCACCGCCAGCCACTATGGCTGATAATCTTTCTTTTTTTGTTTCTTGTTGCTTTGATTCATCTGGTTCCGTCTGTTCCGATATATTTTGTAATAGTTCTTCCGCATTCGTTTTTATATTATTAATCTTATTTTTTATCTTGAAATAAATATAAAATACAAAACAACTAGCTGCGATATTCATGCAACTAGTAATTGTTAGTATTGTTAATAGCATTGTTATTAACATTGTTATTTTTTCTATTAACATTATTAATTTGCTGCAAGCATTGCTATTAACATTGCTACTTTGCTATGAGCAATGCTATTAGCAATACTATATTCATGGTCAGTATTGCTATTAACATTGCTACTTTGCTGTTAGTATTACTATTAGCAACAGTTGTAAAAAAAAGGTATTATACCTGCGTAAAATAAATATATTTTGTAATAATAAAAAAATATTATATAAGAAAAAATGGATTTGAAAATAACAGACGGTGAGAATAGTGATTATAACAAAAATAAAATAGCACTGGATGTTATGACAAGAGATGACGTAAAATGTTGTATATGTGTTTCAGAAAGTAAGTTTTTACAAACGTACGAAAAATGTGCACAGGAAACGCCTGTAATTTCTGTGACAAAGGATGACGTAGAATATTTTATATGTGAGCCGAGAGAGTATGTTTTACAAGACCCACAAAACATGAGTAGTGCTGTTGTACCAATATTGGCTAGTGCATTGAGTGTATGGGTTATATGGGACACTCTAGTTTTTATTTTTGAAAAAATTATTCAACCCAATAACCAGTTGGTTGGTCAGTCCTCAAAATTAACTTCGAATATTTAGT
Organism: Cyrtodaria siliqua; assembly: GCA_037043455.1. Taxonomy (NCBI): domain Eukaryota; kingdom Metazoa; phylum Mollusca; class Bivalvia; order Adapedonta; family Hiatellidae; genus Cyrtodaria; species Cyrtodaria siliqua. The sequence continues at coordinate 54,857 of JAWPHD010004172.1, read as the reverse complement.
CTTAGCTAAAGCTTTTCTTATTCTGGTTCTCTCCTCCAACGTTGGAATAACATCATTCTCTCTCAAACAATTTTCAAAACTATCTCTGTCTTTGGTGTAAAACATACACAACCATTTTGCTTGCTCTCTCAAATCTTTCAATACAGAATTATATCTCTGTGATATAACCCACACTGATTGTTTAGCGTGACGACCAGAGAATGCCAACTCTGATAACATATCTTTTTTCTTTGTTAATTCTTTTGTAGCTGAGCAATCGTCAATAATGTATAATGTGGGCTGACCAGCATATTGTTTGAAAAAGAAACGCAACAGTTCTTGTAACATTTCTTTACCGTTGCTCACAGGATTGACAATTATTATTTTTTTATCTTTAGGGTTTTTCACATCTCCTATCCAGGATCTATTTTTATAAGCCTCGTTCCACTCTATGGTTGGACACAATATAATTATATGTTCAAAAACTCCAACATACTCTTGTTCAAGTATGTCAAGAACAAACTCTGTTTTACCACAGCCTGTCTGACCACAAATAATGGCACTGTGTGAATATTTAGGATATTTTTGTTGCAAACTAGTATCCTGCTTCTTTGAATCTTCCATCTTCGAAATTGATTTGTGCATCTTGTATTATATATATATAAATATTTAAAGTTTGATCTGCATCTGCTTTTTTATTTATTAATATCGTTATACCTTCACTACCGTTTTCTATTCTTCTTCCACTGCCGTGTAATAAATTGTCCTCACATGTTCTAAGGTCAAGCCACAAAGCATATGATTTTGTCAAATAAGTCTCAAGAGAAACACTGGTAAAGTTTAAGTCTCTTGCTACTATTTCTGTCTCTTTGTTTCTTTTTGATGTTAAAGCAAAATATTTGTTGATTTCATCCCAATGTTGATATGCCTTCATGCCCTGACTATACAACTGATTTGGTACTCCCTCTATTGTCATTTCAACCTTTTCAATCTTTGGGTTGTAATAGGTTTCCGTGTCTGTTCTTTCTGGGTCTTCAAACAACATTAAAATACCTTTCATGCTCCGTGCTGGTACGTTAATGTTGATGTTCCAAAGAGTATCAGATTTGTTTGCTATTATTTTTCTATGTCGCAAGATACGATCATACATAAATGACATCTTACCATTGATTTGCTGTCTTATTTGTCTGGATAATTCAACATCACTAACCGTATCAAATTCCAAGCAGATATTTTTTATTACATAAGATGCATCAGCATCAGCGCTTTTGATAACTTTGTTATAATCGTTAAACGTTAATTCATATTCTAACCTATCACCAAGCCCCGCTTGATAAAATGGCATATGACTTTCTAACATTTCAAAGTCCAGTGGAATACAAAATCTATTTCCATAAGCTGCTGCTATAGCTTCATATTTAGTGTCTGAGGAAGCATCATCTGCACCGACTCTATGTTTTAACATGTTTGCTTTACCAATACCTTGGTAAGCTGTGTTTTGTCGTTCAGTAGGGCTTTTCCATAAATCTACGTAGCAATGATATATATCACTGTCATCTATTGACATGACTTCATTGCCACTTATTCTTATTGTCATTTTTTTCACAATTGTTCTACCCAGATTTTGAAATAGAGTAGCGTTGGCGTCTGTTCTGCTTTTAAGTTCTATTTCAAAGGCAAGACGAGCAGTACGTGGAACTATTACATCATTAGTACTTAGATTGGGAAATCTCACAAGCAGTTGCTGGTTTTGGTCTATTGTTGATGGATTATTAGTTATTACTATACTTGTGCGGATGCCTTTGGCACCATGAGGTTCTCTTAGTTTTCTATGAGGGCTGAGTTTGTTTCCGTAAGCTGACATTGTTTTTATTTTTTAAATATATTTTTTAAAATTAAATAAAATAAACAATGGCTGAAGGAGGATTTGAAGATCCTGCGTTCGATAAAGCACTTGATATGACTGAAGAAGACTTGGATAGAATACTTGAAGACGAATTTATACAACCTGACCCAGAATTTCAGAGACAAATTGTAAATGAAAATAAGCTTATTGATCAGCTTGAAGGAGAAGATAAAACAGAAGAACAGCTTACACAAAAAAAGTGGTTAGTAGATCAATTTTTTACTGAAGTTAATGCTGAGATCAGCGGAATTGATTATAAAAATGATTTTAGAGTGGCTGAGGACGAAATCGGTAGAACAATGTTATATGCAGTTGGAACGGATGATGTTCCACTTACCTATTATAAGAGAAATAATCCAGAAGAACCAATCAAGTTTTATAAGCTGGACACTTTAGTTAGAAAACATGGTATTACTTTTATCAGAAATATGTTAAAAGATTATGATTTATTAGTTCCACGTGAAAGAATTGCTCGGGGCAGGGCAGAATTAGCAGACTTGGCAAAAACAAAAGATACCCTCACAAAAGCAGGAGAAGATATACAAATGCAAACTTTTTCAACAACTGAAGATGTACAAAATACAGTAGATGCTGTAAATACAATTGAGAGTAATTTGAGTAATATAATAGATGAAACTCATTCTAAAACTGCTGTTCAAACACAAACAGAAGGTCTAACAATGCGAGAGATACGAGGTTTGGATAAGGTATTGCAAAGCTTTCGTGGAGAACTTATTAATAATCTCTCAAAGCTCACTGAGCTTGATAAAGAAATAACAAAAGAAAAACAAAAATTAGAACAGGTTAGCACCCCCGGGCAGGAGGATGAGTTTCAACAAGAGCGCATACGTGACAGAATAAAAAACTTAGAAGATGAAAGAAGTTCACGATTTGAAGCGGCGAGTGACAACAAAGAAGCATTATGCAGTCAAATAAACAGGATAAAAGAAACTATAAATAAGGTGTTAAAAAAAGACACAACATTGGGTGAGAGAATAAAAACATTATTCAGAGAGCAAGGTATTACTATTGTTAGTATTTTGACTGCCTTTGGTATGATTATTGGGGTATTAGTTGATACCATTATTCCTACAACAGGAGGAGGGACTGCACCTGTTCCAACTCCAAAACCTGATCCATCAAGTGTAAAAGATTGGATAAAAAAACAACTATTTAATCTTGGTAAACTTCTTGCAAACCTAGCTGGTAAAGCTGCTGCAGCACTTCCAGGAGTTATTGGTGCAATAGTATCATGGCTTTTATCTGCAACAGGTAATGTTATTAATTGGCTTGGTAACAATCTATGGGCTTTGCTTGTGTTTGTTTCCGGGTTGTTATATGTGGCAGCCAAAGAGTGGTTTAGTAAATCTCGTAAATAAGTAATGCAGCAAGACCTATTACTATAGTACCAACAATTATAGTTGTTTTGTTATCTTCGTGTTCAATCGCTATTTTTTGTATTTCTGGTGGGTTATGTTTCATTGTTTTATGTATTGATGATTTATCAAAGTCAGAATGTTCCGGTAAAAATTTCTTTGTCGTGGTGCCTTGAAAAGGTTGAATTATTTTTGGTGGCACTGGTTTTACATTTACATCATTATTCAATCCTAATGCTTGTGCATCGGTTGCTATTACAATTTCATTATTGTAGTCTTGTATTATTCCAATTCTTAATTCCATGTAACTCGGAGACATGTACAATCCACTTCCATAAACAAAATTTACTTTACTTCTTGCATATTTTAGGGTGTTTTCATATCTTGAAATTTGACTGGGCAAGTCGATGGGGCTATTTATTGCGTCCTCTACATTTGCTAAAAATTGTTTCTGTGCATCAAATGCTGTTCCAGTTCCAAGTATATCTGTTCTTGTTAGTGATTGCGAGCCAAGGATTGCCCAGCAGTATGTTCTTATGCTGTCATTGATTCTTTCTACTCCTGCTCTTGTAAATCCAGATGAACTATCTAGTATAAAAGTAGACCAACTATTGTCAGCCTCAGATCCTTGTGCAATGTAATCAATGTGATATGTTTTATCACTCTCATAGACTGTAAAACTCATCGTTTTGTTGTCGTATACAGTATTTACCAAAGGATGATAACCAATATTTGTCCAGTAATTATAAATTGTTCCTAGACCATTATTATAGCTTTGTTTCTGTCTCCAGTCTGAATATAAAACAACGTTAAACTCCTTGCATATTCTCTCGTATGCGTTTCGTTTATATGTGTTATTAAAAGCATTCCAATTTGAGTCTTGAGGCATTGCTACACTCATCTCAAATAATATTCTTCTGACTTGGTAATAGACATGAAATCTAAATAACGAACCAACCAGAGTATCAGCTTTTAAATGATTGTTGAAATCAATGCCACATCCAGTTGTCGCACACCAAATAGCAAAGTTTAACTGATTCTGCCAAAATAACATCCAATCTGTTCCCCAGCGTTGGACTATAGCATCTGATTTGACGTATGGGAGTTTGTATTTTTCAAAAACATTGGGAAATGATGCTTTAAAGCCTTTACCGTCTGATGTAATGACTATGTTTTGATTTATTATATCTATCACTTTCTTGCTAAAAGTATTTGAATATTGAGCATCCGGGTTATATTTGAATTCTTTAGAAATCATTTTTATTTGTGTTTTTATATTTATGTATTAAAAAAAATGTTTCATACAATTTCAAACATAGACAACTCTATTAATTTACAACAGTATATCGATAATAGAGATGGAACTAAGCGCGTTGGATTAAAAAGTTTTACATACACTATTGGTTGGTTTAATATTAATCATGAAGTCATAAAGACACGAAACCCAGATAAAACAGAACGTTTACCAGATGGACTCTATAACTTTAAAGACTTGATGATAGCTTTTAAAATTCTAAATGAAAAGATTACGCTAAACATTATTGTCCAAAGTGCTGAAGCCTTTTTAGATACGCCAATAGATACACGAATGTCAAGCGGTCTTTCAAAAATGCTGGGATTCGAGGACAGAAAATGGTTAAAAGGTATTCATTTCGGAGATTACCCAATTGATTTAGCTCCTTAAAAAAAATGTTTCATACAATTTCAACAGCTATATGTTCATCTAAAACAAGTTAATACGAGTAGTAATTATTTCAATGGTGCACCAAGCACTATTATAGGTGTTGTACCTGTAGTAAATAAGCAGTTTGGAGATATAGTATATACAAGTTTTTATCCTGAATATCACTGTCTTATGAATGGTGCAATTACTGAATTGAAAATAGAAGTCAGAGATGAGTATGGCAACAAGATAAATAATCACGGTTTGCCTATGAGTTGTGTTTTAGAAATTATTTAAAAAATATATTTTTATAAAAAAAACAATGAGTATATTTGGACCAGCAAGACCTGAACAAAAAACAGGAGACTTAGAGGCTTTGATAGAGATTGTTTCAGATTTACAAAGGCGAGTTTATACTTTTGATGACAAGTTTGATAATCTTAAATACGGGATTATAACAATATTTGCGGAGGCTAAGGGCCCACTTGTGTTAAATAGAATACTCTCATTTGGTAACGGTGGAGCAGAATCAAATGTGGGGCATGTAATGACACGCCGTGGACGGATTATGGGAATAGGTTTAGCAAGTGACCGATTAGTTGGTGACGTAACTGTAATAGTTTCTGTCAATGGTGTTGAACAACCAAATTATGGTATAACGCTTCACATCATTCCACGCAATCATGATAACTTTGATAAACATTTAGAAATTGGCGCTGGTTCTGTTGTTAACTTTGTATGCAAGGTTGCCAACGCTACAGCTGTAAATACGGTGGCATCATTATTAATTGAATTAATTTAATTTTTTATTTATTAATAAAAAATGCCGAAGCAACCAACGGCACCAAGTATATATCCTGATTTGCCAGTGGAAGACGGACAAAATTATAGATTACAAAAGATTTCAGAAATTGAAAAAAAGTTAATAACAGAACGAGATATACGTCAGTCACATTATAAAAAATATAAACGTGGTATTAATATTACAGATGGAATTGACACTACCTTGATATCAGCAGGTGTTATTATGGCTGGGATTGGATTTGTTATTCCAGTTTTGTTACCTTTGGAAATAGCAGCAATAATATGTGGAGCTACAGGGGTTTGTGTTAATTTTATCAGACGCAAGCTTAATGTAAAAGCTCAAAAACATCATGAAATAAAAACTTTGGCAGAGGCTAAGTTAAATAGTATAAAGCAGTTAATATCAAAAGCGTTGAGTGATGCACAAATATCTGATCAAGAGTTTAAGATGATTTTAGATGAATTAGATAAATATTATAGTTTAAAAGAAGACACCAAACAAAAAAAGGCTAAAATAAGTGAAGCTCAAAAAAAAGAACTAGTAGAGCAGGGAAGAAAGGAAGCAATGGCAACATTACAAAAAAGTCTAAAAAGTGTGTAATAAATTGTTTTAGTAATGTGTATGAGTACGATCCACCACCTTTGTATTCAAGGTCAGAAAATTGTTGATTTGAATGTAATTTTAATAACAAATCAACAAATTTGTTTTGTATTAAAGAAACATTTTATAATTTTGATAACTTATAAAAAAAAAATTAAACTTGCAATCTTCACTACCCCCATTTAAAAAAAGTTTGTTAACCTAAGTTTTAATGTTTAACCTCTATTTTACAATAAAATTTAAACATCCAAATTTAAAACATTTTCACAATTCAATCTTAAAATCTTGGGTTATTTAGCGCCTGGGACATGCTAAATAACCAGTTTAATTGACTTAATTTTCAGTAAACTGAAAATTTTTGTGTGGTGATTTTAGATTATTTGGGGTTATTTGGTTGTGGTCCAGAACCCCCATAATACATATATATGATGGTTCTAAAGATGGAGATAAGGTAGCTGCAGCAGCTGTTGTTCACAAACACAGCATAAAGAGCCGCCTGCCTGACAAGGCCTCTATCTTTTCAGCTGAACTTAAGGCAATTGAACTTGCCTTTAATTATATTCAGGAATCTGATAATGACCATTTTGTAATCTTTTCTGATTCCCTTTCATCTCTTCAAGCACTGGGTAATATGAAACATGATAACCCAGTTTTGCTTCAACTTTTAGAAAAGTACAATTCTCTTATAATTGATAATGTTATTATTTTCTGCTGGCTTCCAAGCCATGTAGGAATACGTGGTAATGATAGAGCTGATAAAGATGCTAAAGCAGCATTAGGTTTACATATATCTGATACCAAATAACCTTATACCGATTTTAAAAGTTGTATTAACACATATATTCATAACTCTTGGCAAGCCGCTTGGGATTTGTCAGTTAACAATAAACTCCATTCAATTAAACCGTTACTCGGAGAATGGCGTTTTTCTAGTAGACCCATTCGTCGAGAGGAAGTTGTCCTAGCCCGGTGCAGAATAGGTCATACACGTTATACTCATTCATATTTATTACAAGGTGAGCAATTACCAGAATGTATACCCTGCTTTGCACCGTTAACGGTCAAACACATATTGCTGGAATGTGTAGACTTTGATCCTATGCGTCAAAGGTACTACAATGTTAATACTATGACCGAGTTATTTAATACTATAGATTTTAGTCTAGTTTTAGATTTCCTGAAGGAAGTCAGACTATATAAATCATTATAATATGTTCTTGTATATATTTACTTTTTTATATACCCGTTTTCCGGCATTTGTTGGTTTGCTTATATGGTTTGTATTACTACCATATCGTCCCTTATTTTTTAATAGTTTTATCTTGATATATTTACATTAATTTTTAATTAATCCTTTATTTCTTCATCTTTCATCAGTTTTTGCGCACAATATGACCTATTTATGTGTCGACGTGCCGTAAAACACCATTCATTTATTCATTACATGTCTACTAATTGAACTTTAAACATATTCAGACCCTTGTGAATGAAAAGTCACTTTGTGGCATATATCGACACTACACCCACTAGTTGTTTGATACTTACTTCCCAGAATACACAATGCGCATAAATAATCTAATTGCGAAGTAACTGGATATTTATACAAAGCGTTTGTTCTCTGTACGTACGTCCTGGACCCCGGTTTATAAACCTATTACGCGCTTCAGTGTTTATAACGCAACACGAAGACCATTGGCTTATTAAAACAGCGGGGGCCCGTTCATCACCAGGGTTATCTGTAACATATCCTATTCAGGCTCTGTGTTTTACAACAGCCAGTCGGAGTGGAAAATTCTAAAAACGCCACAATCCCCAACCAACCACCCTACAAAAAATAATAAAGATATATATGCACACTATATCATGGCGCTCGTATTGACTTTATTCTACGTCTAAGCTCCATGATTAGGCGAAAATCGCCATAGCTAATTAAAGATTATATAAACACCATTAATGTTTTTAATATAACAGTTATTTCCAATTAACGACAAATCGTGTAACAACTTAGATTACGTAATATTGCATAATAATATTAAGTACAACTAATTTTATAATGCTTTATTCTATATCAGTTTCATTATTCAATTAAAGGAAATTAATATGTGTTACATAATATTACAATGTTTCATGCAATATTACATGTCTACTAATTGAACTTTAAACATATTCACACCCTTGTGAATAAAAAGGTCACTCGGGTCAAGGTTGCTGCTACTAAAAATAGAAAATCCTGACAATGACTTTTAGTTAGGAATAAGATATTGGACAAAAGTTTGGTGTGTAGGTAGCTTATATGGAAAGAAAGTTGGGCATTGCATTTGAGGTCACTCGGGTCAAGCTCAAGGTGGCTGTTGGTAGTAATAGAAACAAGCGACACATTTAGACACATTTATTCCGCTGAATTGTAGTGTATTATAATGGTAATAAAAACATCAGTTTATATTAGGCCAAACAAAAATACCTGTGTTTCCGGTGGCCCGACCGAACCTATTTTTAAGGGGCCGACCCTAAAACGTTTTATGTATCAAAAAGGTTTGTCGCCAATAGGAAAAGAATATTTCGGACTCGTCCTTTATCTAAAAAGGATAACAACAACTGAATATGCAAAATCGACCTAGAACCTTCGTACTAATAGCAAAATTAAAACTTTTCTCAAGGACCGCTCAGCAGATGTTGACAGGTGATTGTTAGGTACCACTCTATTCAACGTGTTGTATAACGTTATCAGATAAATATAATACACATTATGTACGCGTTAATGGGAGTTTGATATTTTGCATGTACCATTATTTTATGGTGCTTGCCTAGAGTTTCTCAAAACTGAATGGTAAAATAAGGTTTTGCTCTAATACATTGATGACACATGCATATATATAGTGTGGACCCAACTTTCAATTTGAACAGTTTCTTTGACATTTCAGGAGTACTGCAGAGTTGGAGGAATTCAACAATTTGATATTGATGTATGCCGGAAAACGGTTTGCGTACACTCCTCCAGTTTACAGGACACGCAACATCCTGGCCGCTATTGATCACAACGAGCATTTAGACAGGGAGCTTCTCCTGAACAAGGACGGAAGAGCATGGTACGTATACTTTTAGTGACTGATAACCATCCTTTGAGAGGACACATGGCAATCTTGAAATAGTCATATACTGTAGCATGGTCGGTGACATTTCCTTTGATGAATGTAAAGCATTACATCGTTTAAGGGTAACTAAAGGGGCGTGGCTATACCGTACTACAACTACTAGATATAGGAATTTATAGAGTACGGTCACTCTGACGTCACAGTGTTACTAAGTATACTATGCTACAAAAAAGATAGTCTGTCTCAGCTAGTTGGTTATTACGCCCATCTGAGTGTTTAAATAAGCCAACTCGCTGAGAATAATTATAGACTTCAAATCTGCTTGCATGTGATTTTAAATTTACTTTATTTGTTCTGCACTAGATTTAAATATATTATCGGTGCAATATGATCAACAATTAGTAATATATGGAAAATTAATTTGGATTGAAATCAGATCAAAATTAATAATGATTGTAAATATGCACATGCATTTGTTTTTTTGAAATACGTCAACATAAAAAGAGGGGTTACATATTATGGTTGTCCATTTTGTTTGTAAACACTCATTTCACACACTAACTTCGAAATCATAATACCCATCCACATGACAATTCATAGGGTCATTGCATTAGGTGAGAGTAACCCTATTTACTTTTGGGGTCAGCAGGTCATCTACTTGATACGAAAACAATATAAAGCATTTTTAAGCACAAAAAAGGTGTAACCCTATTTACTTTTGGGGTCAGCAGGTCATCTACTTGATACGAAAACAATTTAAAACATTTTTAAGCACAAAAAAGGTGTACTATGACTAAAATAATTCATAGTACATCTTTTTAAACTGTATTTCTACCTAAGAATTTCGTTCATAAAACACTTCTTTTCAGGCTGCACAATGTCTAAAACAAAAAAAGTAACCGTTTGGCCTTGCGAACCGAAAAAGTAAAAAAAAGTATCAGTACAGGCACCGTCTGCTTCAGCTAGTTGTTAAGAAGAGAATGTCTGACAAAGAGGGTATTTTTTAAAAAGGCTGTTTTGAAGGAGTCGGATCCGAGGCGACTTTCGTCCACCATTGCGCAAGTCCTCCCTCCTTCCACTGCGGAACTGTTGTTACAGCAGAAATCCAGATTTGCGAAGTAGATTAATATGTTATTATGCGAACAGTTAACCACATTTGGACCTGAACAGTTTATCGGAGTGTGCCAGTGAACATGAATGTACAATGATATAAAGTATGACCTTCATCTCAGAAGTGTACGTATTATGGCATATCACGAGATACAGTAAAGCTAGAATGTTTAGAACATTTGTTCCACAATTATAATTCTGTATGAGATCGGTAGTGGATAGTGTGTTATAAATAACATAACCGAGCATTGTAATCAATGGAAGAAATCAACACTCTATAATAGTTTATGATGTATCGTGTAGCAGATTGAAATAGCTAAATTGTTTGGCATTTTACAGATAGTCGAACACCGAGCATGTGTTAAAAGTGAATATGAAATATTAAAAGTAAATAGTAACTGTTAACTTAGTTATTCCACTAGTGAAATATTGAATGTTGTTATTTCACCCCCATACCGAAATGTGTGTGATAATATCTGGTTTAATAATTTTTTATCGGAAATACAGAAATATCTGGTTATAATATTTCTGTTCCGTGTCAACTTGGTTAAAAAAATGTTGAGATTCTCTTGAATGCTATCATGCCGTCATTGTTGATTTTCTATTTGCACAGTTGTTACATATCATAAGCTTTTCAACAATACCAATGTGTTTATGACTTTGATCTCAGTTTTATAACCTTGACCTTAGTTCATGGTCAAACTAGTTGGACATTTGTTGAAAAAATAATAATTGAGGTTCAATGTGAATTGTTTAGATCCCGAGTTTTTTAAACCACTAGGTGATGTTTATAACTGTCTATCCGACTCAGTGTTTTCCATAGGCTTTATCGATAGTCTCTACATAGGTCACGCTCTTTACTGATAAGACTGCTTGTAGAAAAATCTTACGGAATAAATGGTGCAAGTATTTGAAAATCAGAGACAGAGATTGGTTGAAAAAGAAGGGGAAACACGAAGTTTGATTTTGAGTTCCTCCACAGGAAAATTGAAATTATTGAAAATTGTTACAATAATGATGTTTTTGTAATGTCCAGACTCATTTTCAGTTCTCCAGATATCTTCCCTATCAAGGGGTATTTCATTCAAATATATCTGCAATGTCTTGTAATTATCATGGGTTTGATGCTTTTTATGCCTTGCTTTTACTGAAATGGATGTACATTCAGTGCTCAGGTATGTGTGGATTCTGGTTCTTAAATTTCAGAGCTGAAATGCGCATAACAATACTATAATAGCTGAAACACTGAATATTTGTTACTAGTATACAGAGGATCGTGTGTCTACCTAATATTGAACTTATTCAACCAGATGGATAATGCGAGGATGTGTCAAGCATTATATTAATTTTATCCAGTGAGTTTAATAAGCAACATTTATTATTGTAGCTGCCTATATACGTCGTCGTACGATGACGAATCTTGACGCAGCCTTCTCCGAACAACGGAACTACCTCGTCGATTTCCGTAATCCGGTATTGTAATTTCAGTAATCCTGTATTTTAACGGTTACGGAAATCTACTAGACAGTTCTGATGTACTCGAATGGAAAAGGCCAAAATATAATTCGGCCTTCATTAGAATATGTATTTGACTAGTGTGATATGATAACTCGACAAGACGAAATCGTATTGTCTTATTCAGGCTACAATAGTATGGTCAAATATAAATAAGTAGTCTGTCTAGATACTTCAGGCACAGCCCTTTTTTTGACTTATTTATCTATTTTATGGCGTTTTTAATTAATTTTTTTTACACAATGAAAGACACACATGATTAAACAACTTCAATTTAATGGAGATTATTAAATTTATTATGGTCTACAATTTGTTTTCCATTATAAGAAGCTTGGAAGTACAGCACATTTTAGGACTTATTTTTTTAAATGGGACAAACGGCAATACTGTTTTTTTCAAACTCGCGTTTTTTTTCTACCTAACTTCCATTTATTCAATCATTAATATTAATTATTATAGAATAAAGGATTTCTTTCTTTTTTGCATTTTAGTAACTGGTAATTAAACTGCCCCCGACCTATAGTAGAATAACATACAGCAGTTGAAAACCAAAACCTTTATTTAATTATATGCAGATGAAAGCTAACATTATACTGGAATTTATGACTGATAAAAACGTAAAAATTGCCGTGTGTCCCTTTAAACAAGGCTACCAACACTTCCTATCTCGTCCACATGGTGCCTGTTGTGACATTCAAAAGTTCTGTTTTTTAATATTTATTTATATTGTTAAATAACTAGTATACATTGTTTCGGGCACTTGTTTCCGCCAAAGGTTTTTAAGACTTTTCAGACAAAATTCAGCTAATACATAGATAAGTTGCGTATCAGCAAAACAGACATTTTTAGTCGTAAATAAAAAATACCTTACTTTTCAAAATTAGTTGAGAAATAAAAATTCACGTGTGAAAAGCTGTTTTTGATCACAAATTAGATTTTTAGAACTTTTATTCAAAAATGGTTTTAAAACTTGTTCATAAAATACCCTGAAGGTTTTATTGCAAAAATATGAAGGCTAACTGAAGTTATTTGAAATTTTTCAATTTTATGCTGTTTCACCAAGGAATTTACATGGGAAAAGCCCCATCAAAAAATCATTTGGGCTCTAAAATATTTATTTCTCAACCGATTTTCAAAACTAACGTATTTTTATTTACCACTAAAAATACCAGTTATAATGATGTATGTATAATTGGTGTAAGTATTATTTATTATTATTATTTAAACTCAGGTTACTGCAGAAAAACGTTGGCTGAAAACAAGCGCCCAGTAGTTTCCGCATTATTATAATGAAAATAAATGTCTTATCTTAACACTGCTTCTTACTTTTCTCTACGATTCAATATAACAAAATATATCTCATTCTGTTTCAGTCAATGGTTAAAACTAGACATCTCGGTCAAAATTTCACAGTGCCATTAAAGTAGCTGAGTTGAATTGGGGTTTCACGGCGGACGAGCACCAGCAATAAAGGTTATATGGCGCCAACAGGAATGAATAGTCCAGGCACACTAGTCATTTACATCTAGATAAAAATATGCAGAATGGGCATAGAACCTTCTCACATGCAGAACTGCAGAGTTGTTGCAAATTCTAATGTAAACATTCCATTTTTCTATGGAGCCACGATCATTGTTTTCTGCTACCACTCGAGTATTTCTGAAACAAAATGAACGATGAAAACCTTTAATGAACATGGCAAAAAAGGCACAACGAACATGAATTTGGGATGGTTTTACCCCCCTGATTGGATAAACAATGACCCTATTCTTGCTCGGAAACCGAACGCGGTGGCATTGGAGTAATTGTGATATTACACTGTAATTCCTTAGAAGTCAACGGTTAGAACGTTTTATTAGAAGAAGTGACACTGACCTAAGAATGATACAATTGTACTTTTCAAGGAACAGTAGTCCCTCAGGAGAATAAACAGTTAATTTCAAAGGATTCAACAGTTGTTTTATTCTATATCGTAAAATATAAAACTATTTAATCACATGTGATTGCTTTTAGGCCAATGAAAATGTTTTTTGAAAAATATCAATGTACTTGTCCAAACATTTTGTCTATCTACAACATGCCCAAGTTTCTTAATACGTAATACAAAAACAATACAAGAAAAGTAAAGATAAGTTTCCATCCATAAATATAAACACTGCAGTCAGTCAATCAATGCACATTCACTCTATGCCAGACGGGATGGTCTGTAGCCTGTATACTGAGCAAAAGGTCTGGGTAGCGATCTCTAATCAGCCAAATACAACAGCTTGGTATAACTCTTCTTACTCCTGCACCCAATCGACCGTGACGCCACATCTATCCTATATGCCGCATGACTGTTGGCCTTTGCCTTGTCCCTCTCTTCAGGGAAGACCAACACTTCCCTTCTATGTAGTCGGGCCAGTGCCAGTACACCCTGGTCTAAAATGTAGCGTTCCATTTCCTGAAGAAGAAAAATGGAATATTAATTACCAAACAAGAAATATCACTAAGTGACAAATGCCCCCGAAGTGACCTTTGACCTTTAAGTATGACCTTGACCTTAGAGCCACGGATCTGGCTTATTCTGTGCGCAACACGTTGTTTGGTTGTGGTGAGCACTTGTGCCAAGTTATATGAAAATCCGTCCAGGCATGGAAAAGTTATTTTCCGGACACGATTTGACATTTGATCTCTAAGTGTGACCTTGACCTTGGGGCAACATACCTGGATTTTATGCGCGACACATAGTCTTGTTGTGGTGAGCACTTGTGCCAAGTTGTTTGAAAATCTGTCTATGAATGCCAGAGTTATCGACCGGACACGATTTGACTTTTGACCTCCAAGTGTGACCTTGATCTTCAAGACCTGGGTTTAGCGCGCGACACATCGTCTGGTTATGGTGATTACTTGTGCTTAAATTTAAAAAGCCCTGCTGGGGTTGTGACGTTACGGTCTGGACACGAAATTGCGTTCTTGCTTTTGACGAATGAACTGCAAGTGTGACCTTGACCTTTGAGGCACGGACCTGGGTTTTGCGCGCGACACATTGTCTTGTTATGGTGATCACTTGTGCCAAGTTATTTAAAACTTCCTGTAGGGGTTGTGACGTTGCGGTCCGGACACAAAAATGCCTACCTATTTTTGACATATGAACTGCAAGTGTGACTTTGACCTTTGAGGTACGGACCTGGCTATTGGGCACGACACATCGTCTTGTTACGATCATTACTTATGCCAAGTTATTCAAAAATCCCTGCAGGGGTTGTGACGTTACGGTTCGGATACGAAATTGCGTACCTGTTTTTGATCTATGAACTGCAAGTGTGACATTGACCTTTGAGGTACGGTCCTGAGTTTTGAGCGCGATACGTTTTGTTATGGTAATCACTTGTGCCAAGCTATTCAAAAATCCCTGCAGGGGGTGTGACGTTACGGTCCGGACACGAAAATGCGTACCTGTTTTTGACCTATGAACTGCAAGTGTGATCTTGACCTTTGAGGTACGGACCTGGGTATTGCGCGCGGCACATCGTCTTGGTATGATGATTACTTGGGGCAAGTTATTTAAAAAATCCCTGCAGGTGTTGTGACATTACGGTCCGGACACGAAATTGTGTACCTGTTTTTGACCTATAAACTGCAAGTGTGACCTTGACCTTTGAGGTACGGACCTGGGTTTTGCGCGTGACACATCGTCTTGTTATGGTGATCCCTTGTGCCAAGTTAATTAAAATCCGTGAAGGTGTTTTGAAGGTACAGTCCGGGCACAAACTGCGGAATGACGAACGGACAAACGGTGCGATTACTATATGCCCGCGAAACCCTTTCGGAGGCATAAAAACACAGACTTGTATAGGACTCCGACCATGTTAAAGAAACGTACGAAACTATTTAATAATATGCCAGGCATTGTTTCTCAATTCCTATGAATATTTCTTCTATATGGGGTGGCTGAATTTACCTTGGCAATGGTTGTGAGCTCTGTTTGCTATAGGTCAAAAGGGATTTTGACTGAGATAGCACTTCTTCCATCAGTGTCTTTTGGAAATGATTTTCATGAGCCATACTTTGTGATCCATATATCCTTTTTAAACGCAACAAAAATTATGTTCAACTTACTGGGAGCTGAGAAATGCAATTTTCGGCACGCTGCCCACAGCAAATCCTTTCCGCCATTGTAGGCATTTCCCTGCACCTGCTACAAGAGCACCAGTCTGGGGCCTGTGCTTGGCCTGGTTCTGGATGATGCCCTTCAGGTTGATCCGGTTCAACTCGGTCCAGGATATCAAATATTAAGCCAGGTTGTTTGTCAACAACCCGGCAAAGAAGGTCCTTTACCTGAAGCTCCGACATGTTCTCTATCAGTTCCTGCAATATATACATATATATGCAAAAAAGTGGCTTGACAAAAATCAGTTTATATATAACCTGATGGGCATTTTCTGAAGCATGTGTATCGCATAAGTGAAATTATTTCTTCAGACTGATTACATTGCAAACATACAAGAAAAGCAATATTTTGAAAAAGTATCCGATCGAGTTGTTTAAATGAACCAATGAGATGAGAACATACTCTATTTGTTTTGTGGCATGCCCATTTCAACTGTCCACCATACTCAAACTTCCGATAACTGGTAGTTAGAGTACACCATTTATTTTGACAGGTGTTATTTTCAATTAAACTAGTTACATCTGTACAAATACAAAGGGAACTAAAGTTTGTTTTTAGTAAGGCCCTCCAAAAAGGTTTGTTTCAATCTGGTCTTCCTACTCTAAATATTTATGGGACTCCCAAAAGAAAAAAAAAGAAAGATTGTTTAAGTGTTTCAAGGTGTGTAAGTGTCAGTTTTATAGTGGCACACCCACATTAGGTTCAAGAAACATGCTTTTGATATTTTTGATGTGAATGTAGTATAGCAAGGAATAATTGTAAAAAAAATCTACCTATTTGTTTTGGGTGTATGCCTATGACAGAGAGACCAGTAAGTTTGGAAAGGCGGCTTAAAGCTACATATGCCATTTCAGGTTCAAAGATGGTGCCTATGTCGATAGATGCATTGTCTAAGGTAAGGTCTTGAACTTTGTGGACTGTAACAGTAGATGATATTGTAAGAGGTAATTGTGTGCGGATGGTGAGGCTTTTGTCTTCTCTGTATAATTGCACAGATATTGGTTTGATAGATACTGGTGTATGATCTGTAGAACTGAATATGGAGCCGACATGTGGATCATTCCAAAGTACGTTGATGGAGGACGGTCATTCGATTGGTTGGCGTTTGTTGTGTCCATTTTTCCAGGAGAAGCTGTGTATACCTGAAGTCTTCGGCTACCTTGCAAGAGTATGATACGGATAGGACGTCTTTTGCTTGTATGCTTGTACATTTGTTTTTGCTGGACCTATCCGGACGTACGTTTCACAGAAATTGATATATATTGTCATGTAGGCCTTGCAATACAAAAAGAACAGATATGGAATGCCGAGCACGACATGTTATTTGTCAAGTGCAAATTGGCATTAACTATTTCCTGAATGCCAACTGCCAATTCGTATGTGTGACTAGATAATTGCCATTTGCTGTAGTTTTCATAGCGTTGGAAAACATACACTTATTGAGATCACTCCTTATAAATTTCTTATACAAGAATCATGTTTTCTATGGAAGACGGATGTGGCCATTTCGACTTTGTTTATACAAGGCGAAAATTAAAAGGCGAAAAGTCGCAACCCGAAAAGTCGCAAACCCGAAAAGTCGAAGGCGAAAAGTCGCAAAGTCGAGCTTTTTACGCCACGAAATTTCGTTCAAAATCTCGGGTTTGCGAATTTTATGCCTTCGGCTTTTTGGGTTTGCGACTTTTCGGCTTCGAGATATAATCTGGACGAGTTTATATGTTGGCCCCCTTCTGTATTTGTAGTAAAGGAAAAGGACCACCTGGTCCCCAGAATAATTTCTTTATTATTTAACAGAACTAGTAAACATATATATCATTAGAAAACGTCGACCTTTACTTTCTAAAACAGTAAAGATATTTGAAGATATTTCAATTAGGACGCGAAATATTGATATGTCCTAGGGTTACAGCATCTTTTAACTAAAACATGTATTGTAAACTAGTTCAGGTTGTATTTATACTGTGTGTACATGTACGATTGTCATGTACATTTTTCAGTTTATCTGACTTCGATTTCTGTAATAATAATGCAGAGGACATCAGTGTCAACCTAAGGAAACTTTAATGTAAACATTTATGAGTGTAATTATTTTATTTTTACCTTATACCATCTATTATCCATTAAGTAATTTCATAGTGAATGTGCTTATCAATGTGCTTGCCATTTTAAATCTACACGTCGCATTGCATTGTGGGAAGAACACTGGAGGTCACTGTAGTCTGCTATGTTTTAGCTCTCACAAAATCTTGTAGTTCAAATTCGATCTATGTTTATTTTATAATCCCACATCAGATTTTGATATAAAAGGTCTAGTCATGTTTATTAATTATTACTCTTTAATGTTTTATATTTAATTATATGTTAGAAATAGGTTTAAATACTTTATTTTGTGTTTTTTTATCAATGGGTATACTTTGTTTACATTGGTTACGCTATGACGGCTCCGCCAGATTTGTAGGATTCCGCCAATGATTCCCATGGAGGAGATGGCGGATTGGCAGAATTCGGGGGAACTGGCGGATGGCGGAATTGTGGTGGATTTGGGGTGTAGTATAAAAGCTTCCTACATGGTTCAAATGAAGATATTCTAATAGATTTGCACACTATTAGATGAGATATATTTTAATGTTGAAAGAATTAGATATTTAGATAATTACTTTCAAATTGTTAATTTTACCACTGACAAGTACTGTAGATTAGCTAGGGGCATTAGGAAATGAGAAGTGATTATACCTAAATCTGATACTATTGTATTTAACAAGCATTTAAATACATGCAGTTGTACTTATATTTCTGTGAGTGAGTTTATAACGATATATATTGAAGCTGTCTCCGGTGTTTATTCACCAGTCCATACAGTTAATTAACATTTAGTTGGGAGTCCATTTTAGTTATAACTATTATTTAAACATACGCTACTAAAGGAACAAGAATGTACATATCGTAATATACGCTACCAAAACCTTAGGATAATAGCCGGCACGTAACATTTATGGCGGTCAGCGGTGGGATTTGCTGGCACTTATCAGATTCATAGAAACAAACTTTAAACGCCTTATCATGGGGAAAAAGAAACAAGCCAATGAGAAAAACACAGTTTTAATTCAGCTTACCAAGAATGGCAGAAGAAAGAGAAGAAAATTGTGAAGAAGAAAATACTTTAACTTGTTTAGGAGTTTCAAGTCAACAACACAGACAACAAAACAGCCACACACAGAGCTATATAGATGTGAACAGAACTGCAGTGCCAGACCTGTAGATGATCACGTGCTTGAGTTTCACATGCGAAGTAGGGATAACTTAAGTACTAGAGTATATATCAATAATCAAAGAAGGCTAAGTTCAGAAAATGGTCAGAAAAATCAAGCATATCAGTCAGATAAATATTGGCATGATCAACCAGAACTACAGCGAAGTGCTGAGTCAAATGTAGAAATAGTCAAGAGGGTGAGCAACAAGCTAGAAGTTATTTACAAGGTACCTTACAACAAATAACAGGTGTAATGGGAAATGTTATGGTCATGTTAAGAGAAATGAAGAATAGCAATATAAATAATAGCCATAATCAAAATGAAGGGGCTGGTAGAATAAAGGAGAGAGGTCAAATATCGTCATCAGTGATGGAGAATCACAATGGGTGTTGAGAGACATTCAAGAGATCATTCAGTACAAAGGGCAAATAGTAGAGAAAGAATGGATGGATATAGGAATAGAAGGGTAGAGCTAACACAAACGCACTATGACAACCAAGAAAGGGGAATCACAATTCACGAGAGAATTATGAGAGACCTCAAAGAAACTATCCTTTAGATGAGAGAATGTACACACCCTCACAAAAGAAAGACATCAAATTACCACCTTTTACTGGAAAAGAAGACTGGAAGGTATGGTTCAATAGATTCGAAGCAATAGCTGAACGGCAAAATGTATGTTCCGATGACAAGCTAGACCACTTACTTCCGTAGCTACAGGGCACTGCAGGTGATTTTTTTTATTCACAGCTACCAAGACAGGTTTTAGATGATTACCACCAACTGACAAATGAATTGAAAAGCAGGTTCAGCGTGATAGAGACACCGAGAACTTTTACTGCACAATTTAGCAGACGTAAGCAGAAAATAGATGAAAACGTTGAGGATTACGCCGCAGAACTCAAAAGATTATATGATAAAGCCCATGGTTTCCGTGATAGCAAAACAAGACAAGAAGACTTGGTCCGCCGTTTTCTCGATGGTCTGGCCGATGATGATGCGAGATTTGAGGTGGAGTATAACAAGGAACCCGAGTCTATAGATGAAGCCGTGTACCATGTAGTCAACTGTATACATACTAAAAGCAGAGTTCAAACCCTCCATATGGAGAAAGAAAGTTAAGGAAGTTTATAAGAAGAACAAACACAAAAGATAGTGATGAAGAAGAATCAGACTGTTCAGATACAGAACATATATGCAGAGTACCACATATAAAGGAGAAACAGGGCACAAGTGCGACAAATGTGAATAGCGGTAAAACAGAGATAAAAAACAGAGATAAAGGAGGTTAAACATAACTTACAAGAATCTACAACACCAGCTTCAGAAACAGACAGTTGGAAAAAATCACAGAACTGACTGTGGAGAAACAGAAGATAGAAAGTAAACAAACGGGTTTAAGAAAAGAAATTGTCTGTTATGCATGCCAGCAAAAGGGTCATATATCAAGGGAATGTCAAGCAAAAGATTTAAGAGACAGGAATACTGCTAGATGAAACAGTAGGGGTATATCTTTAGGTCAGAGGTCATTTGATAGGACACCCAGAGAACAGTACCATGGTCAGTCCAATCATTTAAACTAGAACGGGCTAAACCTGATGGTCGGAGGAGTGTCCATAGTTTCACAAATGGCCATGTAGAAATGGATAAAGAGGAGTCAATTAATTATGAGAGTGTAGTAAGAAGAAACAAGTCATGTAGTGTTGGGGTCTACATACATGTACAAGGCACGATACAAGGTCAACCTATCCTTTTTACAACGGATACAGGGGCAACTAGAACAGTAATTTCAGACAGAATTTATAACAGACTTACAAAGGGAAACAACCCCATTTTAACAAAAACATCATGTTTAAAAGGAGCTGGTGGCATGCCACTAAAAGAACTGGGAAAGCAATATTTACCATAAAATTAGGTCCAGTGGAGCTACAGAAAGAGCTTATCGTAGCTGAAATTGAAGATGATGGGTTACTGGGGATGGTTGCCTTACAAAATGATGAAGGGGTCCTGCTGATATCCTAATGAGTCGGAGCGTCATCCTTATGAATGGAAAAGAAATACCATGCATACAGGTGGGAACACGCGAAAAGGCTCAAAAGGTCATAGTAGCAGATCACGTCATCATACCAGGTCAGAGTTAAGCTGCTATTGATGTATATGTGGAGAGAGATGAAATAGATGATTTAACTAGGGAACCAGAATTTATTATAGAACCCACAGAAAACTTTAAAGAAACTTATCCGTTACAGATGGCCACTACATTAGTAGATATAAGCACAAATGTCACCAGTAAGGTGAGGGTGTTAAATCCATTTCCCACTGCTGTGTCTTTAAGACAAGATACCATAATGGGAAATGCTGAGTTAATCACAAAAGACTACCAGCTGCAAACCATTATTACACAAGTTGAGTATGCACGCGAATCCGAGAAGAATTACTCAGTTCGTAGAATACAGTTGGACGCCAACCAGTCAGAAATCACTTTAAAATGCGACACACAAAATAAAACAGAGCTCGAAGTTCCACTTAATCTTAAAGACTTATATGAAAGGTCCACTGAAGGGAAGATACCAGATGAAAAGCGGGAAGTAGCAAATTGCTTATTAAGTATCAAGACACCTTTTCAAAGGCTGAGTGGGACATACGTCTTACACATCTTGCAGAGCACTCGATATATACTGGTGATGCAAGACCGATAAAGCAAGCTCAAAGCAGAGTTCCCCTAGCATATGCCGACGAGGAGAAAAAGGCAATTGAGGATCTTTTAGCTAAAGGTGTTATTCGTAAAAGCACTTCTCCTTGGGCTTCGCCAATAGTACTCGTTAAGAAAAAGTGTGGGTCTATTCGTCCATGTGTTGACTACCGTCGACTCAATGCAGTAGTAAAGCCAGATGGTTTTCCCTTGCCTAGAATTCAATACCGTCTAGATGCAATATCAGGCTCATGTCTATTCAGTACATTTGACTTAACCAGCGGTTTCTTCCAAATCCCTCTCCGAGAGACATATATACCGGAGAGTGCATTTTGCTGCAAATTTGGCCATTTTGAGATGACCCGGATGCCTTTTGGTTTAAACAATAGTAGCAGTACATTTCAACGAACCATGGAATTGGCCTTACAGGGTCTTCAGTGGGAAACTTGCATTATCTACATAGTCGATGTAATAGTATATGGGAAGGATTCCAATGAGCACATTGTTCGAGTAGATCAGTTTCTGTCAAGAATGCAAAATGTGGGTTTAAAACTGAAAACTAAGAAATGTGAAATGTTGAGACCAGAAGTTACCATTCTAGGACATGTAGTATCGGGTAATGGGGTGAGACCTAACCCAATAAATAGTGCAAAAATAGTTGATTGGCCAACACCTAACAATCCAAAACAAGTCAAGCAAATAGTTGCCATGGGTTCCTACTACCGCCGGTTTATAAGGGACTATGCCAAGATGGTTAGACCTATGGTTGAGTTAACAAAGAAAGGGTAGGAGTTTCTGTGGAATGACGCCTGTCAAGATTCATCACTTCAGGCAGTATCTCTTAGGCAGAAGATTCGTTGTCAGAAGTGACCATCAGGCACTGGTTTGGCTATTCAGTCTGAAAGAACCCAGAGGCAAGACAGCCAGATGGATTGAGGTGTTAGCACAGTATGATTTTTCTATAGAGTATAGACCTGGAAAGAAACAAGGTAGATACACTAGAGCCACTACAATGTGGGCCGTGCAAGAAGTGTATCAAAAGAGCAGATGACACGGTGCAGAAAGGCCTGTTTGACCAGTTAGAATTCGCTAAGGAAAATATAGAGGTGGAAACTACACAAAGCAGAACAGTTGAAGAAAACCTAGAGTTAGTCAGAGGAGTTACACCGGCAGATCAAACCCCGTCTACCTCTACAGAACCTACTAGAGAAAAGAGTCTGTTCTTCACACCATGGATTGAGAACCTCTCTAATGATGAGATGCGTAATCACCAAGAGAAAGACCCAAACATCGGATCTATGCTCAAAGCCAAAGAGATGAACATTAGACCAGGCAGTCAAGAAATGCTGACTTTAAACCATGCTGCACGTCACTATTGGATATTCTGGGAGAGCCTAGAGGTCCGAAATGGACTTTTATTCAAAATATTCAAAAGAAATAATCAAACTGGGGAGCATTCCCAACTGCTAGTTCCATCTACAGTTAAGCAAGATTACCAAATGCACGATTCTATGATCTCTGGACACTTAGGTTGTAAGAAGACAAAGGAGATAACAATGCAGCGATTCTTTTGGTACGCTATGAAAGACGACATTACAATGCACATTCGAAAGTGCGATATCTGTGCAGCCGATAAAAAAAAAACTATGAATATTCCAAGGGCACCCATGGGTTCCATGAAAGTAGGAGCTCCACTAGATGTCGTAGCCATGGATTATTTAGGACCGTTACCACTCACACCACGTGGTAACAAACACATAATTCTGTTAACAGATAATTTCTCAAAATATGTAGACATTTTAGCTGTCCCAGACCAGACAGCTGAAACCTGTGCTAAAAACATCATGAATGAATACATAGCTCGATGGGGCTCCTTATTAAGGAGAAGCTATCAGATATCAACTTCGTCTTGCAACTGGGAAAAGAAGGAAATGAGCGGTTGGTGCATCATAAGAAGCTTAAGAAATATGAAGGAGATAAAATCCCAAAGTGGATCCTCAGTGCACGGAAGAAACTAGGTTTTAAATCCAAGTAGCGCTTAGTGATCAAGTTATAAAATGTAAATATAATGATTTGCACCACCCTAATTTGTTTGGTGTAAACAGATATTTTTTCTTTGTTTGAATATAGTTAAAATATTATATTAAAATAGTTAAAAATAATATGTTCAAGGCTGTCTACTACTGAATATAAAGTAGTACAAAATGACAATGTATTACTGTGTTTATATACTGAAGCATAGAAGAGTACCACGAGTACGGGTAGATGGAATGTACTGAAGCATAGAAGAGTAACATGAGTACGGGTAGATGGAACGTACTGAAGCATAGAAGAGTACTACGAGTACGGGTAGATGGAATGTACTGATGCATAGAAGAGTACCACGAGTACGGGTAGACGGAATGTACTGAAGAATAGAAAAGTACCACGAGTACTGGTAGATGGAATATAGTGAAGAATAGAAGAGTACCACGAGTACGGGTAGATGGAATGTACTGAAGAATAGAAGAGTACCACGAGTACGCGTTGATGGAATGTACTGAAGAACGATAGTTTACCGGGAGAGATCGTAAGAACAGAAGAAAAGTGACGAAAAGTACAAATACGAAGAAGGTTAAAGCATCAATAGTGTGTACAAATAACAGAAAAGATTGCTGAAGAGAATCAATAGAGAGGATGTTCGAAAGAAATGAATATTCAATGTGTAGGATACATTAGGCAAACATTAACAGTGAATATATAAAATAATGTCAGAGATAACTAATTGTGATCAGTGACAGTCATAGTTAAAGTATATATATACATATATATGTACATGTACACGTGTCATACGCATGGATATAATATCTAACATGTGATAACAATAACTCATATAAAACAAGATTTGTTTGCTGTATAACAATATATAGGGATGGGACTTCATCTGCATTCACAAGACTTGTGTTTGTTGCTCTCAAAGGATCACCTTTATCAGTATTTATTAACATGCACACTAGCGTTCGTTTAGTGCAGTGTGGCGGCTGTAAAATGTCTCCCCGTGCTACGAATCAGTAGTGTTATTTTTTACTGGTCCTTTGGGACCAACGAGCCCATTATAGGTGGCTTTAAAGTAGAATACCGCTTAAGCCGGTGCTAGGGGGCGTGAGAAGTGTTGCTTCTTTCATTACTTCTCATGAACAGACTCAATAAAACCGAGTCTGCTGCTTTATTCTCTGAATTGTGTTTGTTGCTCTCAAAGGATCACCTTTATCAGTATTTATTGTCAGTGGTTTTTCAAAAAAACAGTTTATACGTGGCAGTGGTCTATAATGTTATCTATGTCCTAAAATTACAGATGGCTCTACTTAGCGCAAAGACTTCTTTGGACCAAATGAAGGTAGCCAGGCACAATGGTAGAACCTATCAGTGCCTTAGATGCATCAATCAAACCGGAAAAGAAGTTATAGATAGGAAGTCCAGAGTGGAGGAGCATGTCATGAAATGGCACCTGAGCCTAGACCAGGTACCTTACTTCTGCCGTCTGTGCCTGTTTAGATGAAAGAATAGGAAAACCTTATACCAGCATGTGAACAGCTATATCCGCCATCGCAAGATGGTAGCAGAGAGAGAAGTTATTGACTCTTCAACATACTTGGTAGAGAACCCAAGGCCGTACGTTTTCAGCTCAGATGACTATGCTATGTTCTCATCGGAGGATTCACAGCAGATCTTCTTAAAACAGGGACTGAAAGGACAGGTGGAACAGGAAGAGGATATAGTGGCCAGATCCTTCAGAGAGGCATTAGTAGATGATACCATGGACACAGAGTCCTTATTAGACTGTCTGCAAGATGTGGTTTCGAAGCCTATTACTGCTAGCCATGGTGTTGCACACCCTTACAGCCAGGGAACATTTGGACCAACAAACAGCTTCCAATGCGCTGCTCAACCTATGGTCTCGTTACTGCTAAATGGACAGTTGTCTACTATCCCAGCTACTGTGACAGCTCCTGCAGTCCCTGAAGCGCTGAATACTATTTCAGTTATAAGAAATGGCCCAGCATATACAGTTAGGCCTCAGCCAGAGGGTTCCGATGTACATGGCCCATCCAAAGTTGGAACCTATTTCCAACAACACACATCTGCTCTTCAGACTTCATGGACCATGTGTCAATCCCAGACGACACTGCCATTGTTGAGCTTAAGAGAGAGTGATCTCCCTGCTACAGCTCAGACATTGAGAAGGGACGAGGAAGTTGTGGAGAACCTTCTGCCCCAAACTTTTGGGCAGCACTACAGAGAAGCGGGATGTCTCTGCCTCACCACAACCAAAGATAAGGGCTAGGTCAGTTTCGCCAGTGCCATCCAGCTCCTCATCTAGTTCCTCTGGTGACTCAGTGAACGTTTTAATCGGTAATATGGAGAAAACCATACAGGAAGCTGTGGATAAGAATGATAGGGCTATAAGATGTCTGGAAAAAACGATACATCAGCAAAATAACATGCTTAATACGATATTGGTTAAAGTCCTGTATGATTCAGAGAGTGTGGTCAAGAAGGAACGCGAGAAGAAGGAATGCAAGAAGAAGGATAAAAGAGACAGAGATCAGGCTAGAATTGAAGTTCGACCAGACAGACGAGACGAAAATAAGGAAAATAAACTGTCTACAGTGAGTTACATCAACAGAAATAGGAGAAACTAAGAATTAACATAATTGATTCAACAAATTATAATTTATTTACATCCATAAACTTGAAATATTGAAGCTTAAAAAGTTAAGAAATGATTAAACTGAACTATAAGGACTTTGACTGGAAGATGCATCAAGTTGCAAGATATAACTAGTGTGTAACATAATTATTCACTAATTCAGTGACAATTCCATAGTTAATATTGTAAGAACTGTATAGGTTGGTGAACACTTATAGTGACACAGATGTGTTTACATGTAATAATCAAAGTACTACAAGTACTGAACTGTGACTTTTGTGTTTACGTTTATGATCAAAGTACTATAAGTACTAACACATTGACTGACTACATATAGTAGCTATTATTAAGTTAAATTGAACGTTACGATTTATTATGATGTTATTGGAACTTTAACATAATAAGGAGGGGGTTGTGATATGTCCTAGGGTTACAGCATCTTTTTACTAAAACATGTATTGTAAACTAGGTCAGGTTGTATTTATACTCTGTGTACATGTACATTTTTCAGTTTATCTGAGATCGATTTCTGTAATAATAATGCAGAGGACATCAGTGTCAACCTAAGGGAACTTTAATGTAAACATTCATGAGTGTAATTATTTTATTTTTACCTTATACCATCTATTATCTATTAAGTAATTTCATAGTGAAAGTGTTTATCAATGTGCTTGTTTATGTAAGCTGCCATTTTAAATCTACACGTCGCATTGCATTGTGGGAAGAACGCTGGAGGTCACGGTAGTCTGCTATGTTTTAGCTCTCAGAAAATCTTGTAGTTCAAATTCGATCTACGTTTATTTTATAATCCCACATCAGATTTGGATATAAAAGGTCTAGTCATGTTTATTAATTATTACTCTTTAATGTTTTATATTTAATTATATGTTAGAAATAGGTTTAAATACTTTATTTTGTGTTTTTTCATCAATGGGTTAACTTTGTTTACATTGGTTACGCTATGGCGGCTCCGCCAGATTTGTAGGATTCCGCCAATGATTCCCATGGAGGAGATGGCGGATTGGCGGAATTCGGGGGAACTGGCGGATGGCGGAATTGTGCTGGATTTGGGGTGTAGTATAAAAGCTTCCTCCAGGTTTTGAAGTATGACTCCGTAATTTTAGTTTCAACTGTTAGCATCTAAGTTTATTGAAGGTTAAGATTTAGTTAATAAATTATTTACATGGTTCAAATCAAGATATTCTAATAGATTTGCACACTATTAGATGAGATATATTTTAATGTTGAAAGAATTAGATATTTAGATAATTACTTTGTTAATTTTACCACTGACAAATACTGTAGATTACCAAGGGGCATTAGGAAATGAGAAGTGATTATACTTAAATCTGCTACTATTGTATTTAACAAGCATTTAAATAAATGCAGTTGTACTTATATTTCTGTGATTGAATTTATAACGATATATATTATAGTTAATTTACTGAAGCTGTCTCCTGTGTTTATTCACCAGTCCATACACTTAATTAACATTTAGTTCGATTCCATTTAAGTTATAACTATTATTTAAACATACGCTACCAAAGGAACAAGAATGTACATATCGTACTATACGCTACTAAAACATTAGGATAATAGCCGGCACGTAACAATATTAAGTGATTTAATGAATGCTAAACATACATACATCAGAATCCCAAATCCGACCTGTTTTGATGGAGGAAAACACCTAAAACCCTCTTGGAAATATTAAATACAGCTTTGATCTGAAGAAGTTTATATATGTTAATTTATCTGAAGATAACTACCTTCTAAACCAAACCTGTAAGTACAATTAAAATCGTGTAAAAATTGGTAAAAAAAGTTATAAGACGCTATATATATACATGACATTCGAAATTGTATTTTTTTAAAACCGCGGTATTTGTTTCGAAACACCTGTCTCCTAAACTATTTTATTAATTTCTTTAAATATATTGTCTTCGTTCACGTGTCTTTAAAGCCTATGCTATGTAGCTTATCTGGATGTAAAAATGACGAAAATCCGTTTATCAATGAAAAAGTTATGAAATTCTGGCAACAACTTGTACATTTAATGAAATTACCGATTTTGTATCCGCTGATAAAGTTTTTCGTGTTAATAAGCATATTATCCATGAATCGAATGTGTATTGTTGTACTGTTTTGAATATGTATACTGTTCTTATTTTATTACAGTTACTATTTTATCAAATAATAGTAAAGTGTGCTCTTAAAAATGATCATTTACTCTATATATAATAACATTTAAGGTATTTCGAACATTATTTTATTAAATTGTATAGTTTACTAATATGAGATCATCGGCGTTTATTTAGGTTTATGATGAGATCAAACAGCATATCTTAATAGACTTCATTATTATTTGTTTGTAGTTATTATCATTGATTATAGAGATCACAGTAAATTCGAAATAATAAAAAAAAATTGTCCAAGTGAAATTAAAGGAAACGTGAGTTTGTAGCAGTTGTCATTTAATGTTAGGTTAATCCAGAAATTATACACACCGTTTGAATAATTTAAAGTGTTCAAAGAATAAAATAAGTTTGTAGAAGTGTTCAAGGAATTCTTGAGGTAAATAGGATATTCAACAAATCACTAATTGGCTAAAGACAACAATGTATAAGGGTATACAATTACCATGTGTATTACACGGGTACTAGACTTTAGCTCTTTTGGAGATATATGGAAACGAGAGTCAATGACTCTTTCGAGATATCTAGGCAAGGACAAAATAATACTACAGAGGGTTTGTTCAACTCGTTGTTTTTCGTTATTTTATAAATCCAACGATATACATGTATTTCCAAAATCGGGGATTGCTATTTCAATTATATGGGTTCTTGTTGCAAAAGAATTGCCAATTATTGTTTATTTTTACGCCTACGTCTTTTATAAGTGTGGGAGTTCTGTGTTTTTTTCCCGACAGATCGCACATTTCGGTGCATATTTGTATTTATTCATTAAAGTCATATGTGTGTATACGTTAGAATTAGAATATAATCTCAAAAACAGTGTATAGCGGATTTATCGCCAATTTTGTGTAAGAGAGAGAGTCAATGATCCGGAGCTAAGGTCCATGATATAGAGCTAGTGTCAATGATAAGGTATTTGGTGTATATTGAATGTGTGATAAACTATATTGGCATAGACAATATTTTCTAGAATCTTGATCTTGCTCTGTTAATGTGCAACGTCTGAAGATATGTAAAGTACCGCACATGCGTTAACGGGAAGAGAGATTGATCAGACTTGAGCAGTCTGACAAATGAAGTGACCTGGTTTGGGCAGCATTCGGCAAGGCGATAACTGATGCTGGGATTGTATTCCAATCTCTTATTTTGCTTGGGATGAAACTATATTTATAAGAATCTTTGCTAGCGAATAATATATGGAAAGAAAACTCATGACGGGTCATTACTTTTCCTTGTTGGGTTGACCAGATCCTTTGTGGGAATGTTTGCCATGCATTTTAACATTTTATATAGGAGGATCAAGCGTCCTTCCTACGTTCCTTTGGTGGTTTCCATCCTAGCTCATTACGAATACCATGCTACCAGGATCCTAACGATAATTGGACAACACAAATCGAGCTGCTCGGTTCTGTACCCTTTCTAACTCCTCCTGAAACCTATACAATGAGGGTCCTATACCGCATCGCATACTGAAGATCTGTGTGACTAAACCTTAACATTAAGGGGACAACTTGATACATTCCTTCTGAGTAGACCTAAGGTTCTGTTTGCTCTGGTGCAAACATTCCCTATGTGTGTATTCCATCTTAAATCTTCTGATATAGTATCACTTGCTAGGCTGGAACCTCATGTCCCATTTCCTTGCCTAAATTGTCTATGTTTCCTGTAACCTTTTCCGATCTTCCTCATTTTAATGAGTCTATAACACACACAATCATCAGCAAACAGTCGAATTTCTGACTGGATAAACTTAGTCATATCATTTATGTACAGCGAGAAAAGTACCGGACCTAGCACAATGCTTTGTGGTAAACCCGAGATGACAAAAGACCAAACTGATATTTCCCCATTAACTACAACACATTGCGACCTGTTATTAAAATTGTCCGTTAAATCAATGAGCAATATACTTTTATATATACATGGAAAGGTTACAGGAAGATATTTAGGAAATTAATTATCTTCCCGTTAACGCATGTTGTCTTTTGATGTTTTAGCTTAACAGATCAAGTGTAAAATTCTACAAAATGTTGTCTATTTCAGTACTGTTTAGCACTATTCAATGTACACCAAATACCTTAGCATTGACGCTATCTCCGTGTCATTGACCCTAGCTCCAGATCATTGACTCCAGCTCTTAACCAAAATTGACCTTAAATCCGCTATGCACTGTGTTCTCATATTAAATTATAATACTGTATAATGAATATATGATGGGCTTTTCATCTGACTTTCATGAATAAATACAAATATCCACTGAAAAGTGCGATTTGTCGAAGAAAACACAAAGACCTCCAACACGTATAAAAGACCTAGGCGAAAAATTAAACAATAATTGGCAATATATGTACAACATGAACATGGTTTGAACACATATAATTTGTATAGCATTCCCCAATTTTTTAAATGAATCGTCTGATTTATGAAATAATGAAAAATAACGAGTTGAACTCACCATCTGTTATGTGTGTTTTTTTTTATCTATGTCTCTACCTCGGAAGTGTCATTGACTCTCGTTTCCAAATATAGATAGAGTCAATGTTTAGTATACGTGTATTAACCTAATTTTGAAAAAAACATTCTGCAGATTGCCAACAATTAATAAATTGGATTCTCTTATGTCCAAGCAATTTAAACATAGTGGAACAATTAAGTAAATATTTCTATTATGCCGTTAAAATGCATTCAAAATAATTAGAGTTCATAATTAAGCATGTTTGCCGAAAATAGGTGAAAATGAACTATTTGTGTGTTTGATATACATGTATATCAATATTATATGCTATGCTAAATAAACTGAATTAACGCATTATAAATTGCATGATGGCATTGTCAAATTGAAAACAAATAACATGTTATAGCAGCCAACGAGTGTTGTGACAGTGTTTTTGGTGTGCAACGTTTTATCCGCACAGTGCCTTTTGTCTGCAGAAAAAAAAGATTACGCTATTTGTCCACGCACCGTTTTTTTGTCGCACAGAATGTGAAAAAAGGAATCTGACAAAGTGATGCTTTCTGTCCGAGCAGCTCTTTTTGTTCGCAAAAAAACACCTGAAAAGTGCCGAGCAGTGCTTTTTGTCCACATTACCTCTGCAAAAGGGACGCTTTTTGTCTGCACAGTGATTTTTGTATGCAGTGACTCGACTGATGTCCGCGCGGCGCTTTTTGTCGGCAAAATAATAAGAAAGGCTAAGCTTTATGTCTGCAGAAAATCTGAAGCGGAGAAGTGATTGTTTTTGTCCGTTATATTAACTTTTTCATTACGATTCAATATTATTCATGGCAGTTTAAGTAGTATTATTAATACCATTTATCATGTACCACGCCCGGAAATCGCACCACCTGCACTGCTTTGGCAAAACCAAGAGCATAAGGCGGAGGATGTACGCACGCCCGGGAATCGCACCAGCTGCACTGCTTTGTCAAAACCAAGAGTATAAGGCGGAGGAGTTCCAGATATGCGTTGCAAAAAAATGCTCAGGTTGCCCAGATTGTGATCGATTAAATTTGTATGTAAGCCTAACCGTTCAAGACGGTAACCCTGTCTTCTCACTCTTTGTGTTGTGCATTGTCCTTTACATTGTATAGTTACTTTGATCTTTGTTTGTGGTACAGTGAGGATCTACGGTGCCATTGTTTTTATGAAACTGGGATATGTGCATTATAAAAATCAAGGTGATATTATTCAATTTGTCATTTGGAATCGAGAACTAGAACTAGTTCCCAGTTCCAGGTGCCAATTCGAATCGAATAAGGGGAAACCGGGAACTGGGAACTGGAAATATCGTTTTTTTGTATTATGTTTTTTTGTATTATGTTTACACATATTTGTGATTTACTTATATTGCCTATTGATGCTGCCTTGTTGGTTAGAGATTAGATAATGGCGGGAATTTCTTTATTTACACTGTTCTGTTTTAATGGGATGACAGAAGGGGAAGTGTGAGGTTTGGTGCACCCTAGAACCGGGTTAAACCCCCAGTGGCCTACTTTGCCACTGACCGTTCCAAGGCGGTAGCCCTATTGTCAACCCTTTTGTGTTTGTGATGTCGTTTACTTTTACTTTTGCCTTCTTGTTTGTCTGTTTGCATGTTTGTTTCTGTGTTTTGTGTTTGACTGTCCTCCTTGAATGCTACTTTCCCTGTCCGATCTTTTTATATTTCTTTACAGTTTACGTATATAGCTTATATAGGAAAATCGTTGAAACTGCAAGAGCTTCAATAGTTTGTGTGTAGCTTATGGTTCTCTACCAATGTTATTTAAATGGTGATCATGTGGTCTAATTTGGCCCCATTCCAGGGTTTACAAGTGTAACAGAGACTTCTTTGTGAAACCACCAGCGTTAGGATGCTCATATAGTGCACGCAGCGTACGCGTATGCTTTTCTAATAAGTATGTTTAAATGATGACCCTTCGTTTAAATTTGGCCGTGCTCCCAGGGTTACATCTTTGCAAAGGGTAGTAGAGGTAAAACATGTTTACCGTTTCTATAACAACAAGAGCTTTGCATATAGAATCCGTTTATGGTTCTCTACGAACTTGACTACACTGACTGATTGTTAGTTATTATGGTTATACTGATATAACGAACACTGTGAGATTGATACAAATGATGTCAATAATGATCAGGATGAGAATGACCAGGATGATTATGGTGACAAATATAAAATAATAATAAAAATGTATTTGCGACATTTTCTTCATATTTTTATTTTTAACATATTTACTGGAAGCTTAATAATTTCCACGGTAAATTAAATTTTCATGATTATTTATGGAAATTATTACAGTATTTACCTTCCAATTGTAAGAGCTTGACATAATCGTAATCTCGGTCTACGCTTCGTAGATATACTATATTAAAATATGTCTGACTGAATATCTGTCTGGGCGGAAAAGTCCATTTTCTGCACCTACTGGCGATTTTTCTGTTTTACTGGTACTGTAAAAATCAGTTTTCAAAACGTTGACGATAAACTAGCATAATTGCTTCAAAACTAAATGTCACAAAACCCAACAGAACGCTAATACAACATTACATCACAATTTAAACATGTGGTGTCTCGGTCATATACAACCGAATAGTTGTTTAACCTAAGCTTCTTGTAGTTTTGTGCATAGAAATTGCACCTCTTTCTATATTAGAAAATTGTTTGCATCGCTTGTAAAACCGGTTGATAGATATATCTAGACTAGTAACCCTGGCTCCAAAAGTACCCAAAGGTAGAACTAATTGCAAAAGTTTTGAAACCTACATTTTTTGATTCTTGGATCCTTCTAATTGAAGCTGGGAAAAGTTGCATTCTCTGCTGATAGGGGAAGTTTGTTAAAATAATGACCAAAGACAGACACTCATTATTAGATTATAAATTTCATTTATTTCAATAATTGGTGTATAATTATTTAATAATGATTCAATATATATACCATAACACATTATATAAACGTAGACAGTGAATATACACACATAGTATGATGTGATTTAGACTAAATATCTTCATATACATCAAAATAATAATGCAAAACAATACATCAAGGGGTACATTTACCCACTTAAAACAACATAATATTTATGACAATTGTTATTTTCAACAATTTGTTGTAGAAATCAAAATCCTAACAATAATCTAAACTATTGTGACATATTTAACCTCATCATGATACAAACGTACTGGAAAGTAGTCTGGAATACCGGCTTTGCTTGCTGCAGCAGCACTCATTTCAAATATTTGGACTTCCTTATAAGAGACACTAAACCCAAACGTATTCAACGTGTCTACTAAAACTCTGGAGCCAAAGTGATGATGCATTTGTACACCGAGACCGAGCTGCATCGGGGCAATAGCACCTTTTGGTCTACATGCTTAAATAACAGATTGACCAATGGAAGCAATTTTAACATTAACATCTTTGGGTTTAAGTTTCGTTTGAAGAAACAAATGCAAACTCTCTGGCAGATAGCTAATGTTCTTATCAACACAGCCAACCTCCTGTGGAAAAGCGTAGAACATTCTGGATGTATCCATAGCCTTTATATCATTATAAATAAGTTTTGCAGCTGTAGAAATGATCTCTTTTTTCTCTTCTTCTGATGATTTTGCATTCATGGATTTGTGAATGCTATGTATAATAGAGAAAGCAGTGACTTTCAGGCTGACAATGGCACTTTTCCCATCCAATTCACTGATAACAATATTTGAGCCAAATTGATCCAATAACTTCTTTTTCATATGTTATCATGTATATGCTCTATCAACACAATGGTCCTTCATTTGTTTAACAAGATCACTAACAGAGACAATTTGACCACAAGCATTTTCAACAAAAGATACAACATTTTTAAATGCTTCTATCACATCTGACGCAACAGGATACCAGGGCTTTTTGTTGAATTTCTGCGTCTTTTAATTCAGTAGAACGATAAGATTTAGGGATATTTTTTCCAGTTCTAAAGTTAACGTTACACTGCTGATGATAAAGAGCGTCAGCTACTGACAAGTCAATTATATGTTCAAGTCAGCTACGTAAACGTATTTCCCAATCGTCATCCCTTTCCTGGCACTTGGTAATTATGGTTTTCTAGAGTTCTAACAGGATAAACATCGTAACCTCTTTTTCGTTGCATAACTTTGGCACCAATTACACAAAAAAACATTTTGTTTTAAAGTCAAACGATTGTAATGATCGTAACTGTTTTGTTTGAATACCTAACTCTGGTTTTGGTACATATCTCTGGTGAATATAATCACGGCGGCAATCTTTATGAACCGGCTGACCAGGTTCAGCCTTAATACAGTCACCCCTATTAGTACTGGTCACATTTATAATTTCACAACCTTAATCTGGTATAAATGACACATTCTGTCCGTTTCTAATGTCTTTATTACATATTACACATACAGTCTCCATTTCACAAATCACCTCTAGGAACAACCACCTGTGAACGAAGAAGAATAACATTAACTTATGTTATATTGTTCAATGATTAGGTAATACTAGTGATAATTTGGAAGCTTGGAACACATACATTTAATATTTAAGACTCGGTTACACGGACTTTTGATCATGTGAAGCAATTTATAATGCTCTCTAACCCTATGTTGAATAGTACTCTATTATTTGCGAATATCATTATATTATAAATCATCAAAAGTTTAAAACACAATTTGTTGGTTACAGGAACTTGGCACCAGTTGCACAAAACAAACTGGTTGACTGTCGTCCTTGAATGCTACTTTCCCTGTCCGATTTCCTGCCCATTTTTTAACTCCATATACAAGATGGCAAAACATTTATTATTGATTGGTTGTGTCAATCATACTAGTATACTAACCAGATAATACAGGTAAAACATAATTTACACATATTACATATATAAATAATAAATTATTATAATAACCAACCTTATTAATATACATATCACATAAATCCCTACGGAACTGTGAAATCACATGTATGTATCGGGAACTGGTCAGTTGCTTCATCCAAACCCAGATGCATCCCCATTAACAACCACCTGTGAGCAATGAAAGAAGAATAGCGTCAAATTATTTATCACATTCAATTAACACGTACAAATGAAATGGACATTATCTTGATTTCAAACAAACATATTGAACTACCATGTGTATAAATAGTATATAAACAAACTGACAGTATAATTATGATGTTTTTATTCTGTAATATCATTTTAAAAATATAGAATATCAACACATTCATTACATAACACCTAGGTTACTCAAATGTTCAAATACTATCTTCAAACTGTTAATGAAATGACACAGAAACACTAATCATTCTAACCTTATATTTGATCCTACTATTTCGACAACGTACTAATAAAATATCTTCGATATAGCTCTCGACCAAACCTGTAATTAATATAAGATCAATAAAAAATGTTCGATTTCGTACACATACATTCGTAAGTGAACTAGCTTTAAAAATAATCAAAGTGTGCCTCGATGAGATTAAAACAGCCATAATTTGAAATCGCATAAATTATGACCCAAACACGTAGGGAAAAAAAATCGAGCCGGGGACCATATTTTTATTTCCTATTTTTTTATTTTGCTTGCAAATATCATATTAAATAAGTGTTGCGACACTACTAGAACACAAAATAACTTTGCCGTGGAAACAATTCAAAAACATGGTCAACATAGAGTTGTTGTGTGAACTCTCTTGTCAACATCTAGAACTTCTCGGATATTAGTTTTATTCACATTTGTGTGAATTTGTCTTGTGGCTGTGTTAATATACGTTTCAAAACAACTCAAAACAACTCAAATTGTTCAAAAGTTTACCTTCATGTCACTTCAAATGACTTCTTTTAGTTTTCAATTCTTCGCGGAAGTAAAGTTCCGACATTTTGTCGTCTATTTTGATGACGTCAGCGCTCGCGCTCACTAAAAAACCAAGTATGGAACACAAAATAGGTGATAAGAAAAATCGGTGTTTATTAGGGGTTTTAAACTACATTATTTTCTCTTTTGACCAGGTCTAGCTGTTGCAACTTTTCAGAATGGATAAAGAATATACTTTTATCTATCCTCAAACCTAAAACAATTATTTTGCTTTTTTTTCTACCCTAAAAGACAGTGATCTTAGACTAATCTAACTGCTAGTATTAGTCTTAAATTAAAAATAAACTAGAATATTTATATTTTCAGGAAGACATTCTTCAGATGATTCATTTGTTGTCGGTAATTGTACTGTTTTTCGCACAGATTGAGGGATGATGCTAAGTGTTATAGAACCACCAGTGATTCAGAGGGTAAATATGCAATATAATATCTATTCTGAGCAAAAAAGAAAAATCCCCTTTTCTTTCCCTTATTATATAGACAGCAAAACAGGAAACAATAAATGATGTATATAGAATAATTAGATCGACCACCACCAATAGTCCAAACAAACGATTTTTTTGAAAAGTTCAGTACACAAGGAAGTTATCCCCCTTTTTCCTAACCATGCATTTTTGGTAAAAACACATAAAATCTACAAACATTACCTCAATTTGTCCAAGACAATATTCTCTATACGTTGCTTTCGAAAATCACAGTAAAACACAACACCGATTGCGTAGGTAGTAGCTTTTGATTTTCAAAGATCATCCAATTACCTCCCTTTAAGTTTCCATAGCATCCATAAAAGAGTAGTGATTGGAAACATTTGAAACTGTTTAATGGAATATTTAGTACTCAGTGAAGTGTGCTTAAAAACATCAAACATTAATAAAAACGATGTTCAAGATGTCCTACGCCGTCAAAAACTGGCCTATTGGAATACCAGCAAAAAATGGGGTACGTTTTTTGGTGAGTATAGATTGCATTTTAAACTTACCATGGGTTATTCAAGACGCATTTAATGGGCGTATATCTACACAAACGCATTCTGACCTCGCCGTGTTGTATTAATTTCGACAGAGTAATTTTTATAAACGTTTCGTTATTGTGACATTATCGTTACGATATTAGAAACATATGTACATCTGTCGAGATGTTAACACAAGTTGGTGTATGATTTGTCAAGAATCACATATTTGTATTCAAATTCGTTGGCAAACGGGTATTTGTAAGCCTATTGTCTAAAGGTATACCGACTTGTAAATATAAATATGTGTCGACATTTGCTTTGTACAATGAATCACGCAATTCTATTTTAATGTAATCGATTTTCCTTCGTATGGGTCAAAGACTATCCTGCGAGCTCGTTAAAAACCATAGGAATCTATTCGTTAGTAAAACTAGGGCAGGTTCCCGGATTCCTAAGTATTCTTTCCCTCTCTCTTGGGAGGGTCAACATAATATATAATGTGTGGATGAGCCATTTAACATCATTCAGTTTACTCCGATAGTTATAAACTATTTAATGACGTGCATAATGACGTATTTGTGACGTATTCGTGACCGTTCGTACGCCTGTTAAGTTTGTTCTTCTTAAGGTTAATCCAAACAAATCTACGCGCAATCCAATATGTGAAACTATAATCAGATTTCGACTGTATTTTTACAAAAAAAAAAAGATTCCCAAAAACTATATTATCAACGTTGTATAAATGAAATCATCTGTCCTTGGCGGCAAAAAGTGTTGCTCTCCGCAAAGTTTATATATCATACATGTTTTACGTAAACATAAATAGGAAGCAACTTTAAAAATCTTCTGTGAAACCACAAGGGATGGAGATGTATTGCATATAACATACACTTATAGTTCTCTACCAAATGTGTTCAAATGGCGACGCTGAGATTAAATTTGACCGCGTTCAGTTAATTGAGTTTGTGTTAATTTGGCGTTCCTTTAATTTAAAGATCTTGAAAAACAGACTCCAGGAAATGTTGAATACATATCTGTATCCTCCTGTGTGTTACTCTTAGAATATCGAGAATATCTGTTGCAGATTTCTCGAATTGTTCCACTGAATATTGTAACGGTAAATGACGATGTTGTTTGACTAGTGACTACAAACTTCTTTGTAATTGTTCGAGGGATTACTATGGGCAACACTGCAGTCAAGGTAACATGCTTTCTTGTTATTGTTATATAAATATAGTGTAAAGATAAAAGTTACTTAAATGAACACTAAACTCATGATATTCAATATTGTTAATGTAATGTCTTACATGTTATCATTAATGATATACGAATACAATATTGAACGGGTTTTGCGATGTCATGTATCGATCCTCCTTCCTGGGAGAGGGAATTTATGGTTAAAAGGGACCAGCATGCGTTTTTATTGTTTCGTCGTAACCCAAACACCTCCTACATTAGTTGAAGTAGCAAAGTAGTTGCTTAAAATGTGTAGATTACAACGAAGGTTTTAAATCCTGCGTTTGATCCCTGGGTCCAGAGGTAAAGCTCTTGTTTATACGTGTTATGATTATTAATTTAATCTAATACTGATCGCATGGTCAAGTTATTTTGTTGTGTTTTATATAGAAGCACGCATTGACTTAAAACTAGAAATTTGTAACAACGCAAGCTCTTAACAGAGAACTTTAACAGACACAGATTCTAGTTGTTGTAACATAGATACAAAACAATTAGACATTTTGAACCCGCTGTTAACCCACAGTGGCCTTTTTTACCACTGACCGTTCCAAAGTGGTAGCCCTATTTCAACCGTTATATGTTTGTGATGTCATTTACCTTGCCTTTTATTTATCTTTCTCCGGGGTGTAGCGTGGTCTGTTTTCAACATACTCCTAATACGAGGTGCGAAGCCCGAGCAGAGGAGAGACTGAGGAGACTGAGGAGAGACTGAGAGGAGTTTTGGTAATTTTCATCCCTTACCACCCCAAAAACCCCACCACCACCCCCACTCCCCCTCTGAACTTTATTGCGTTTTTCATTTATTTTTTTGATTTGTATTATTATTTTTTATTTCTCCAAGTACTCCCGGGAGTAAAGGAGTTTACCACGCTACGCCCATGTTTGTAATGGTTGTTTGTTTTCATGCGTGTTTTTGATTGACTGTTGTCCTTGAGTTATGCATATCCTGTTTAACTTGTATATCTTCTGATATGTATTTCGACTTCAGTTTAAAGGTTAAAGTCTGCAAAAACATAAAACATATGTTTTAATTAAACTGCGTTTATAAATATTGGTCCTATAATTGGAGATGCAAATAAATATATGTATTTATATTAACTGTCTTTCTTCTTTTATTGTGGATATCCATCATGTCTTAGATGCTGTCACGGCTTTATGACTACACTACTACAGGTCTCTGTTTATGCAGATACCGTGCTTCATTAATTATTTCGATTTGCATACACATAAAGAGCAAAAATACACTACCCAGTAGCAGCGACCAAACGCTAGGATAGTTGATTATAAATAATTTCATTTGTACTTAGGGTTTAAACGATCGGATGAAAAGCATACAACTGAAATTACGATTGAAATTACAGCCAGATGTATCCATATGATTCGTGCATTCATTTTGCTATCATCTGTGGTAAATGTCACGGATTTAAAAAATGCTAAATGCAATAGTTGGCTTGTATAAAGGTCGTCAGTTCTTTTTATCTAAGGAATATCACAGATGTAACTTGTGTACACTGATGTAAATAGTAGGAAACAGTCAATAAAACTCGATCATTTATAATCTGAAGGATACTGATATCATGGTAACATATTGTATAGACAGCAGATTCAGAATCCGTGCATATTACATGTATAACGTACATGTAAAACTATTCAAATAACAGATACAGCTATATTAAATATGTGATAGTTTGTGGGGAAATAGGCGTTTCCAATGTAACTCGATTTTATGAATAACATTATATATAGTTTTGTTCTTTTTTCTTTGATAAACAATATCCCACACTTAACCACGTGCTTAACTTTAAAGTAATTGTTTGTTATTAAGAATAGTTTCGTTCAGTAATGCAATATTTTTACTTTATTAATTATTGTTTTTTCTAACAAAAAGGTCAATATATAAAATTGAACGATATATTAATTGACCGAAAATAATTACGGTTTCTCGAAATTTAATTTGAATTTTGGAGTTGATGTATCAGTATAATTATATTCATGTTTAAAATATAAGAAATGATAATCCTTGGGGTTTATCAAATATGGAGCAGTAAGTATGTTGGTATAAATGTTTTGATTTTAGGAACAGTAAAGAGGTTTTGGAGTTGGAAACCAATCGGTTTATTGGAGTTAAGTTAAACGTTTCTGAAAGTGCTTTAACTTTTGAGAAAAGCAACAATTGTTTCAATATTTTGTTGTCTCTATGTTTTCTGATTATTAAACGTAGGCATGCAGCTAACGCGGGGACATCGGTTCAAAATGACTTTTTCCGGTAAAATCTTAAATGGTAACCACAAATAAAATAGGAGAGTTTGTATATCTGCTCAACTTGTACCGCAATCGGGTATTGCTAAGAGACCATTACAAAAGCAATCAATTTGTCATTGACATGTATTTGTTCCAAAATGAAGTTAAATGTGCCGGCCATAGCATTTACAAGAAATACTTTTTAAGAGTTAATGCATCTGTGTTTCAAGAAGAAATTTTGAGATCTTACAATGTCTAGTTTGTCTATTGATCAGACTACACCAATTACCAACCAATCAGCGGGCAGGCAAAATGGTCCAGGATAAATTCGGATTGGTTGACAAGGTAAACAAACCAAAAAATCTTGCTAAAAAAATAAAATGCAACTTTTGAAGAGTACGTTGAATGGTAAATCATACATTTGTGCAATGTATTCATAATTTGTTGCATAATCAAAAAAACAGGTATATTTGACATTTTCCTCATGTTTCTACATGCAAGTAGGTGGGTCAGCACCATCCGATCCAAACAGCTTTTTCAAAACATACTCAAAGTTTGGTTTGTTTGTGTATGTTTTTTTGATAAAACTATGGTAGATTTTTCAAAACAATTTAGCAAAAATATAGCTTCATATATTAGGGAACTTAGTATAGAGCTTAGAGCTATCATGTACGTCTATCGAAAATGAATTGGTGTAGTACGACCTATTATGGAACACAACTTCCTGCAAAATCAAAGATGGCCACCCCAGCTAAAACTTTAAAAATGTGTTATCGATGCTCCTTATGCTACTGTTAAAACTAGTACGACATGAGTAATGGGTTTACAATTGAGATAACTTGTATTTTATGTATCCTAAACGAAAGAAATGTGTAGTTTGTTGTGCATGCAATGTGTGCATTTTTGCATCTGTTTTCTTGTATGTTAGGTTAATTTATAGTCTCTGCCATCCAGACATACTCAAGCTGACTGCGAGTGCTAGTGAGCGTCTGGACTTGTGGTTCGTTAAAATGTTTGACCGATAAACGACGACAAAGATCAAAACTGACAACGACGTGACGTCATTTTAACCGCTACTTAAAAGTGCATGTTGTTTTACACGCAACATCAGTTTCAATGTGATGTGTGTACCTCCTTATTAAATATACAATAGACTTTATTTTATTGTAGTTTCTTAAAGCATAATATAATATATATCATAAAATAATGTTCAAACAATTCTTTATATCATTAGTCGGGATCCGTGGAGGTGTTTGTGGTAATTTTATTACACACAACATTGCGCGTAACGTTACGTAATTTTTGACGCCATCGTGACGTTGGGAGTGTTTCTCATAACATTGTATCAATGTCCTTTAATTGAATAGTCAGTGTCTTGATTAAAACCGATATTAATGGCGATTTTTATCTTGATCTTCCATCTCTTCTAAAGAGGCTGTCCCAGTATAAACCTACAGATGTAAGACACTATTTTCTATTATTTTGTCTGATTTAGCGCAGGAATTATCTACCGCTAGGCCTTTAAATGTTAAATGGAACTTAATTGAATTTTACTCTGAATTGGGTAAAATTGTATTACAAACGCTGCTATGTAAATTATCGCATTGTACAAAGTTGTTGTTATAGTTAAATGATGATACTCTATGTAAACGAAATTTTGCAATCAGAATTATTAATATGTACTAGAAAAAACTTCTGACAAAATATACAAATTGAATACTCAACTTTTATAATCGGTCACTTTTCAAAGAGTTATATATTTTTTAATAATTCATATTTTCATTTGAAAATTTAACTGGCGTCGTTTAACAAATATATCTATCGATTTATAAAACTTAATCTGCCTTGATTGGACAAAAACCTTGTTAATAAACTTAATAAAATATATATATGTGTTTCTGTGATTTCCATTTGTTGTATTCGTGTTATTTTCAAAAAAAACCTGGGTGACCGATT
This sequence comes from Cyrtodaria siliqua, assembly GCA_037043455.1. Taxonomy (NCBI): domain Eukaryota; kingdom Metazoa; phylum Mollusca; class Bivalvia; order Adapedonta; family Hiatellidae; genus Cyrtodaria; species Cyrtodaria siliqua. Next base: position 11,076 of record JAWPHD010004172.1, on the reverse strand, counting down.
ATAAAAGTTGAATAGTGTATGTTTTATTTTATAACGTACAGAAACTATATGATAACAATTTTTTTTTTTTTTAACTTAAGCTACACTAATTGATTGTCCCACACAAATAAGATAATTATACTCTTTTATTACTTTTAGGGTAAATTTTAAATCTATATCATACTCCATTCTTTAAATACTATGATACATTTATATATAACTACCACATATTGAAGCTACATGACAAAATCTATAAATGGCATCGCCACTCCTTACATCTTCAAGTAACACAGGCTTTAACGAATCAATGCCTGTATAACCACGAGACATATATACATGATGTTTTCATACAATGTTTGTCTAGACTTATTTTGTTTGCTTCGTTCGGTAATCAACATAGACAAAATACATAATAACATGCATTAAACAATGTTAAAAATCGTTTGATACAGAATTGTCGCATTTTGTAGCTTACTTTTAAGATTATTATATTTCACCAATTAATATGCTGATATCATCTTTTGAAATATTATAAAATAAAAAATAATATCTTTATTTCACATCTTGTTCGAGTTTTAGGTTTTTGTAAAGCCTAGTTGATATTGATATTTGAGTTCCATGTTGTATATGATAATAATGAATATTACTATTCTATGGGCAGCTGTTGGAGGAAAACAAAGTGATACTGAGAAAAGATTTACCACTGTCCAAATGGCGGTAGCTGTAGTCACATCGTGTATGTCCGTAATACTCTTGATGTCATCCGTTGTATATACGTGTCGATTCCGAAGTAAGGGGAAACTGTAAGTCTTTGTTTTGTAAGATACATTAACTCTCAGTAAATCTCATCACTGTAACTTATCTCAGTAATTTCATTTAACATTAACATTATGTTAAAGTGAAATGGTTTTTTAGTGCATATCTGTTCGTTCCTAAAATAGTTATGAAAAGTATCATTTTATTTGTGAGCAGATGTTTTCGGAATTGGAGTGTCATTGGAAGGTGCAAGTAACTCAGTAACTATGAAAGTAATACAGTCTTTTAAAATATCTCAAAAATACACTTTTCAATAAAACATTGAAGATTCTCCAATAATGTATTTACAAGTTCAAACTCAACGTATTGTAAATAGTATTAACATTTTCGTTTTGTGCACACCTATTACAAATGTACTCGTGTTTAAGTTATTTACACAATGTTTGAAAACAGTATACATATGCTGCTTAAATAACACTATCTAGATTTCATTGTCAAACGTTTTTTCTGAATGCTGAAATGTGTTATGATTCTGCCTTAGCTTAAGCAACACCCGGCACATGAGCTGTCAGATGACAATAAACAAGTCCATGACATACATATAGAAAGCTATTTGGTAAAGGTATCCTGTGACAGTGTCCCAGGGGTAACCAAACAAGATCCTATTTATACTGGACCTGATAGCGAGAAATAGTCCAAGATAGTCAGAAATTTACTAAACAGCACAACATGGTTAGTGGCGGAACTGAAAATATGTAAACTGACACTGGAAAACGATCATGATCAAACGTGCACGAGACGTCAAAAAAATGATAATATCAGCCAAAATGTCTGATGACAACCTCCGGTCAAACAATATAAACAAAGGTTCTTAAATTATTATGCAGTGGCGTAGTTGTTTCAAATATGATGTGTAGGCAAAATGAATTTATTGAACGACAGGGAGGTCTTGAGGTTAAGCCATTAAAAAACATAACAGAATACAAATCATGTGTGTTGATGTAGATGTTTTGTCGATGTGTAGACGCGTGCCTACAGTACAAACGAGAAACTTTTAAAAAGAAGCCAAAATGAGTACATGTATATACACTGCATATAATGGTATTCATGTCGCTATTATTTATTGCGGGTGTTGTTGTCGTTGTTGTTGTTGTTTTGCAAACATATACCTATAGTTAGAAAACTTCATGATATATAGTACTTTGTCATTCATTCATTATGGGGCAAGGGGGAATAATCCTGTATGTGTTGACTTTATTAATCGCAGTTGATTACTTCCTTTTAGTGTAATGCGATGGGAAAGCTTATATTAGCAGGATTTTATAACGGATATTTCGACACTAATACACTTTTAAAAACAAGTGTTATTGAAAAAATGCGAAAAACTGTTCAAAATTACCTATTAAAGGTTTTAATTTTAACATTTCTTAACCTTTTAAACCGAAATTAAGGTTTTATTTCATATTCTAGCCAACCCCGCTTTCGATTATTGGAGAACGGGTTAGATGGGGTATGAAAGGGAATACTCGGACCACGTAATGCTGCAATAAAGGTTTAGCTACTTCAATACAGATAGTATTATATACATTCGGTATCAATACTCAATATTAGAAAGCTTTGTATGCAATAAATTCAGACCTCCTCAAACCAAATGCAATTTACATATTTGTGTGGTAAAAACAAAAGACTACTTTGTTAAAGGTAAGCAATCATTTCGCTATGAATTATGTCTCTTTAATTATAATACATTTTGCATCAAGTTTAAATCCTGTGTAAATGTATATTTTATGTACAATATTTATCGTTTGTTTCTCATGTTGTAGATCGCATGCTTGTAATCTGATTAATAACGCAATTAAATATGTTCTGTATATCGGCCAAAACCATCACAATAAACATATATATACTGAGGGGAAAAGTTTAGCAAGTTTTTTAGATGAAATAATACTGTATACAAGATATACAGACATTTTGGGACTTTACGGCCTACGTTCATTTTATTCGTTACGTCATTAAGATGTTCGACTGTAATTGACGTGTGTTTAATAAAATATTGTGTCTATGGCAGTAGTTTCTTGATTTTACAACCAAACATGTATTATTTCCAGAGTGCAACAAAAACTTGCTAAACTTTTTACCCTCAGTATTAGAATGGTGTATTTTGTCAAACGACGTAAATAAATGTTAAACCATGCGTTCACCTCTGTCGTTTAATTTAACCTGTTTTTAAATCATTTGTTGTAACTACTTGTATAGACCATACATTAAAATGCCAACCCGTTTTATCATGACATGATTCGATTGCCGGTGTAAGGAAAAATACACCTGCATAAAATAATGACCTCCCGGTCATTTTGCTCTTTAGTAAAATGACCCCTGGTCAAAATTGTATGTACAAGAATGATACCCCGGTCATAATTTGTTTTGTCGTGGAATGACTCTTTCGAGAAAGCCATTAATATTACCACCCCTTACACGCAAAAATATGACCCCTGTAAAATATTGACTCCTAGAAAATTTAATATGTTTTACTTAAACAAATATTTAGGTATCATTCAGTTTATATATGAATGGCTCAAGGAAGGTACTTTTAGCGGTTTGCTACATCCCAGAGTTAGACATGTCGGTACTGGAGTCATTCGTTTTGCATTATCTTGACCATTCACGCTAAACCGAGAATTCATATTGAACATAGAAAAACATGAATGACTCCGGTACCGACATGTCTAACCGTGAGGTTTCGTTTCACCCCAATTAGCTCTAGACAAGATTTACTTTTTATTTTATCCTTGACAAAATCGGAGGGATATACTTTTGGCGTTGTCCGTACGTTCATTCGTTTGTCCGTCCGTCCTTTATCCATTACAATTTTCGTGTCCGCTTTTATATAAGTCTCACATGCATGGACGGGTTTTGAAATAAATTGGCACATATACTCATCTCATCAAGACCACGTGTAGAACCCAACACCCGTATATGTATCATCAATGTCAAGGTCATAGATGTCATCATAAAGGTCATATAGTTCTTAGATGCATATAATAATGTCCGTTTCGTGTTCGCACCATAACTTTTCCATGTATGGAGGGATTTTGAAATAAATGGCACAAATACCCATCTCATCGAGACGACGTGCAGAACTCAACACCCGGATCTGTATCTTCAAGGGCAAGGTCATACAGGTCATATAATTCGTATATGTGCTTTTAATAAGGTATTTTGTGTTCGCTTTCCATAACGCTCATGTTTGCATGGATTTTGTAATGCATTGACATAAATACACAACTACTCGACCCATCAAGACATGCATGGAGACCCCATGTCTCCCCACCACCGCCACCACCCAAAACTAAAGATTATTCTTTATTTGCTTTTTATTATTTTATTATTTTATTATCCCCAACCAAGAGGGATATACTTGTAAAGTTTGACGTTGTCCGTCTGTTCGTCCGTCCGTTACAATGTTCGTGTCCGCTGCATAACTCTCACATGCATTGAGGGATTTTGAAATAAGGCGGCACATATACTCAACTCATCAAGACGACTTGCCCAACACCTGAGCTTTTCTATTCTTCTAACCAGAAGACAATTAACACTTCGTCGGCGGATATCAATTCACCCAATTTATTGTTGTGTTTGATTTTAACGCCATTTATCAACATTTGTTCAGTCTTTTTCGGTCAGTTATCTTAACCGTGGCTTCTGTTATCAATACTAAACAACATTCTGCAAGAAACTGGATTTTTTTCCACTTGATGCTCTACAAATAGTTGGCGTAATTGTGCCATTAAGTATTCTCAAATGCATTTTTATAAGAAAACCTTATATATATGAAAATATACACAGGTCAAGTTAAAATGGATAGGACAACATATCTTCGTGATGTTTATGATGTGATGTCTTTAGGAAACAATGACTATTTCGTTTGTTGATGAGGTGGATAAGAAGAATAGTTCTGAAATAATAAAAGACCGAAATTTGAACCAATGTAACTGGTAAAACGATTTTCCGGATTTTCCATTTCCCGACTTTTGAATGATTTATTTTGCGATCGTTAAATCGAAGCAACGTAATAATAATTCGTACACACGGAATAATAATGCATCTGCACGAAATAATAATCCATACAACCGAAAAATTAAATAGTGTGGACAAAATAATGAATCGTGCCCTTCGTGCCCACGAGGCAAAAAGCCAGTTGGTGACCTGAACGCCATCTGTGGTATTGATACTCACTCCCCATTGAGTATTTATACACCCTCGCCACTGAATATTAATACCTCCTCCCCATTGAGTATTGATACTATTATCCTTCGCTATTGAGTACTGATACTCCTTTCACACTGAGTATTGATATCTCCTCCCGATTGAGTATTAATACCCCTCCTCACTGGGTATTGATACCCCCTCTTGAAAAAATATTGATACCCCTCCCTATTGAGTATTGATACCTCCTCCTCACGGAGTATTGCTATCCCTCCCGATTGAATATTGATACCCCTTCCTCATTGAGTATTGATACCCATCCCCAACTGAGTATTGATACGCCCTCCCGACTAAGTTTTGATACATCCTCCCCATTGGATATTGATACGCCCTCGCTATTGAGTATTGATACCAATTCCATATTCAGTATCAATACGCCATCGCTATTGAGTATTGGTACTCCACTTTCAGTATCGATGAGTATCGATACTTTCTCCCCAATGAGTATTGATACCCCTCCTCATTGAGTATTGATACTCGTTCGTATTGTGTTGTCGAGAATTTCGTTTTATTTTATACAATATTCCGCGCAGTATATGCATTTGTTGACGTCAGTGACGTCGACGTCACTTCCCTGAATTTGACTGTTATGATTTAGTTTCAATACAGGATCGAACCTAACACGACGTGTTTTCTATTATCCCCGAGACATTGGTGCCGTGACCGAACTTATTCACTATGGAGCGATTACATTCATATTGAGAGATAGTCAGAGGCGAGTCATTTTACAGTGTTTGCAGAAAATCGATGACGCAAAGCATGATTCATATCCTACAACATTGATATACAATTTCTAGTAAATCTGCAAGTACCTATCATTTGATACAATTTTAATTTGTCAATAGGCCATTGTAATTTATAACTTAAATTTAGATCCACATTTATTTTTTTGTCTTTTGTTTTTAATAAAGTCTTAACCTGTGTTGTATTTATTTTCAATTCCTTTTCAGTATACACTTCTTACATCTTGAAAATAATACGAAAAAAGGTAGATATAAAAATCGAAAAGGAAAAGTAGTATTCAAGGACGACAGTCAACCACAAACACACACAGAAACAAAGAACACTTTTAAAGATGAATAAAAGGCAAAATAAGACATCACAAACACAAATGGTTGAAAATAGGGCTACCGCCTTGGAACGGTCAGTGACACGAAAAGGCCGCTGGGTGTTTAAACCAGGTTCTACGGTGCACCAAACCTCACTCTTACCCTATTTTCATTCCAATAAACGGGACAGTGTAAATAAAGATATCACCGCCATGTTATAATCTCTAACAAGCAAGGCAGCATTAATAGGTAATATAAGTAAAACACATAAATGATCATGTATATATAATATGGAAAAAAAAGCCTAGAAAGCCACAAAGTAAATACTCCATGACATGGCAGACGCCAGAGCAACACGAGAATAAACCGTTAAGGGTACGACAAGACAAGATCAAAGACAAACATCAAACTTTACCGTCCTATAAGGATTTAGGTAGACGTCATCATAGGGTCAACAAACTGTTCTATCATCGCACAGTCAAAGAGGAAAGCATAGTGAAGAACTGTAAATTGGTCCACCACTAAATATGCAGTGCGTTGCAAAATGATAGGGTCATAACCTCTTTTGATAAACTTTTTAACAAGTTTAATCAATATTTATGAAAGTGATTATGACTAAAGATCTTACGAAGTTCGTAAATCACATCACCATAGAAGCCAGGTTATGATAGTCCTTGTCGCATATTTGTTAACAAGTCTGACATAATCACAATATCACGAATAAACCTCAAATCCCAGACCTTATCTTAATCAGAAAAATCACCATGCAAATTTCACCTTCATCGTGCAACTTCATGCATACGAACAGGGCTGTTCATTTGATCAAGTAACACTGTCATCATTACACTCATTGGGTCTGGTATATTTAGCATGACTGTTAGACTGTCTTTATCAATCTCATTTGGTTTGTCATATTTAGCATATCTATTTAACTGTCTTTATCAACCTCATTGGGTCTGACATATTTAGCATAGCAGTTAGACTGTCTTTATCAATATCATAAGCTCTGACTTATTTAGCATAGTGGTTAGACTGTCTTTATCAATATCATTAGGTCTGGCATATTTAGCATAGCAGTTAGACTGTATGTGTCATTCTCATTGGGACTGGCATATTTAGTATAGCAGTAAGACTGTCTTTATCAATCTCATTTGGTCTGGCATATTTAGCATAGCGGTTAGACTGTCGATATCAATATAAATGGGTCTGGCATATTTAGCATAGCGGTTAGATTCATATACATATTCACCCGGTTTTATAGTGATGACATACTGGCATATCATATAATAGACACGTGTTATTATATCCAGCACCGTGACATTATCCTTACACCGAGTCGACCAGTCATAGTCCCCATTTTAATGATTATGAACGTCTGGATAAGAGAAGAACCTAACACTACCTTATTTAACTGTTTCCGCATAATGCGACTGGAACCTTTCGCACGGGGGTGGACGCTCTAATCAGAAGAACCGTGCACATGCTCTGTAGCTTTTGTTTTGAATTTACAGTTAGAATACCACTAGCATCACTTCTTTCCATTATCGTATCATATTAACGACGCCATGGTTACAATCAGTGGAGACAGTGTTTAAAAAAAATTCCACAATAAAAATACTGTGAGCTAGTAGGAGAACCCCTCCCCCGAAAATTGTGTAGGGTACTGGGCCGACTCACAGATTTTGCGACCGGTGGCCAAACGTCGGCAAAGGTCCCCAGTACATGTGGCACTCGGTCGCTAGTCCATATTAGGTGGAAGGCTACCCGAGTTTGAGTCTCGAACATGGCACATAGAGCTTTATACAGTTATATAGAAGGATAAAGCGTTGAACGACCCTCAGCCGACTGACAGATTAGGTGACACAACGGGACTAGTGGGCAGCCGTCGGCATAGGTCCGGGCAACGCGTGGCATTCGATCGCTAGGCCGTATACGGAGGAGGCTACCCGAGTTCGGACCTCGAACCTCGTAACTCACCTAGAGCTATATACAGTATAGATATACATGTATAGAGGGAAATAGCGTTGAGGCCGCTGGACCAATCCTAAATTTCGTGACACAACGGGACCGGTCGCCAGCCGTCGGCAAAGTTCCCCGCTATGCGTGGTACTCTGTCCCTAGGCCTTATCAAGGTGAAGGCTACCCGAGTTCGAGTCTCGAACATGGTACATAGAGCTATATACAGTTATATAGAGGGAAATAGCGTTGAACGACATATTTTTTGACCCAACGGGACCGGTGGCCAGCCATCGGCAACGGTCCTCGTTACGCGTGGAATTCGGTCTCTATGTCGTATCAGGTGGAAGGCTACCCGAGTTCGGGTCTCGAACATGCCACCTAGAGCTATATACAGTATAGATATATAGAGGGAAATAGCTTTGAGCGACCCGCAGCTGACGGCCCCTCGGCCAACCCACAGGTTTTGTGACACAACGGAAATGGTGGTCAGCCGTCGTCAACGGTCCTCGCTACGAGTGGCACTCAGAACCTAGGTCGTATCAGGGGGATGGCTTCCCAAGTTCGGGTCTCGAACATGGAACCTAGAGCTATATACAGTTGATTATATAGAGAGAAAAAGCCTTGAACGACCCACAGCCGACGGCAGGTTTTGTGACTCAACGGGAACGGTGACCAGCCTCGGCAAAGATCCCCACTACGCGTGGCACTCTGTCGCTAGACCGTATCAGGGGGAAGGCTACCTGAGTTCGGGCCTCGAACATGCCACCTAGAGCTATATACAGTATAGTTAAAGAGAGAGAAATAGCGACCCTCGGCCGACGGCTGCTGGGCCGACCTACAGATCTTGTGACACAATGGGACCATCTTGGACGCCATGTTTGATTTCTTTTTATTGTGTTATACCTAAATTTCGGCTAGTATACATATGCATATTATACACAGTCTAATTAACATTTAAAACCTTACTTACAGACGAACACCAGTTTTTACAGCAACCTATTTGCACTAAAAATAAGGTTTTTTGGTAATGAATGTGGTGTAACGTAAACTACAGAATAGTTTCATTATGTTTGAAGAGCTTCTCAACTTATATTAATACAAGTACATGTATTATGTGTTTTACATGGTTTTGATTTAATTTATGTTCAACGTTTTTAAAGCACATGTACATTGAAATTTTAATTGTAATGTAAGGTAATATAGTTTACATGCACTTACTCACTAAAGCCCAACGCTCAGAATTGATGGCACACCTGTTTCATTTTGAAACTTATTGTATGTTCTTTCAAAAAATCATAGCCTACAAAATCCCCCATTGGGGAGTGGAGTCTACAGCCAGCTGAAGAACTAGTACATGATGTGTTGTATTTGTTCGGGAGGTTCTGTCATGTCATTTTTTAACAAATTCCTATAAGGTACCAGCTAGAACAGGCTTGTCTGCTCATAAAAGCAAATAAAATGTCAACGTGACATGCACTCCTTGGAAACATATGATGGGTTAATGGCAATATCACCAGGTGAGAGTAGCAATGTTCCATAAAAGGAAAACGGCACTTTTTTCTCTCATCTGGCGATATGTCGGTGTAACATGTATGTTTAAATTACTTTTTGAAGAAATAAATCCATATTTCGTTTATGTTTTATTAAAAACACATTTTCCTCCAACAAAAAAAAGCAGCATTTACCACCTTCTTATGGGTATTCTGGTATATTATTGCACATTGGACTGTGCAGAAATGTTATAATACATTTCATTTTTTCCGTTCTTTCTATGCACTTTTAATTTTTTCCCAATACCTCAATTCATTACAGAAATCAGCGATTTTAGTAATTTTTTCAACATTTTGCCCTAAAATATAAATACTTGAGCATATATGTTAAATCTGATCAAATAAATGACTTGGATATGTATAGTATGTAACATTTTATTGCTTCAATTTGTTAAGTTTATGTTCAAACTATTTTCAAAAAATAATTCCAGATTCCGTCGATTTTTGACAGAAATACACATTTTTCGACTGAAAATTAAGGCAATATTTTAAGCATCATATGGTTCAGGATTTTTTTCTACTTATTTATTGGACCTTTGTCAATCCAAAAATGTTACAGTATGTCTTTATTCTACTGTCTACTGTATTAATACTTTTTTTCTAAATTTTAACCCAATACCCCAATGGAATACAGAAATTAGTGATTTTTGTAATTTTTTCCAACATTTTGCCTTAAAATGCCAATATTTGAGCACATATGTTCTATATGATGCTAAGAAAAACTTGAATATGTATGCTGTGCATCATTCTATTGCTTCAATTTGATAAGTTTATGTTCAAACTAATTTAAAAAATAATTCCAGAATCCGGCGTTTTTTGACAAAAATAAACATTTTTCGCCCCAAAATTAAGGCATTTCCAAACATCATGTGGTTTGGAACTTTTTTCGATGAATCACTGGACCTTACCCTGCCCAAAAAGGTTACAATATTTATTTTTTCTATTAGAATATATTTCTAATTTTTAGTCAAATACCCCCAATCATGAATGTATTACAGAAATCAGCGATTTTATTCAATTTTTTAACATTTTTACCCAAAATCTCAATATTTAAGTATCGGATCTATAAATTATATTGTGGGACACGTAGAGATGCGTTCCGAGAAAGATTCCATCAATTCAAACTGGTTCTAATATATTCCATTTTTTTCTAAAAAATTATTCTAGATTTCGGCGATTTTCGTCTGAAAACGCAACGTTTACCCCCAAAACTCACTATAGCCCCAACGCTCAGATAGCACACATGTCTCATTTTGAAGCTTTTTGTATGTTCTTTCAGAGAATCATACCCTACAAAATTCCCCCTGGGTGGGATGGGGGTCTACAGTAGCTCAAGGACTAAAAGGGATATTTTGTCACTATTAATTGGTCAAACCTTCGTGGGCATGTGTCACTGGTATATTTTGGAGTTCGACATGCTCATATTTTATATTTCTTAGTAACAGCGACCTTGGCACCATGTGCAATCTCAATCTTCCTCTCCACATACGCTATTTACCTACCAAGCTTCATCACAG